>SNQJ01S0038283.1:61918-83105 GCA_010110895.2 Picea sitchensis | reverse complement strand
GAATACATTGATCTACCTATGTGAGGGTTAGGACCTTAACAATTATGATGATGAATAAATGACTTACAATGATGTGCATAAGTAATATTTATGCCGAACAATAGTCCTAAAGTTAGAGATAATAGTCAATGTACCCACACATAATAAAATTGTATTAAGAGAGTCATTTTTTCCAAGGAAAACCTCATAGGGAAACCCAATGGATGCTTTCCCACATCGTGGATGGAATCCCTAATAAACCTATCTGTGTAGACTAATGTACCTCACCTAGGGGGATTCAAATTGGCCACATGTCGACACAAAACTAGTCAAATTCCCTACAACATTGGCAACAACCAATTGAGCTAACCCCTTGGGATAAAAATTGTTTAGAAACATACCATCCCACCCTCAAGAACTTAAGTGAGAGTGACATTGTTGGTACCTTGATAACCCTAATCATCCCATAAAGGTAAAACATCTCATAAATGGGATTTGAATCTGGGTGGGAAGGATAACAACTTCTACTCTTAACCACCCAATCTAGACCCAATTGATGGGTATTAAAATAACCTAACAATGGAACTAATAATATAAAATAACTATAATAACCCATTACATTAACTTACATGTGTCCACAAATAACCCCTATGAACTCATGGGACCCAATGGAAGATTGTTGGATATAATTAAATGTGCATATGTTCCAATTTTTTATTATAAGGATTATTGATAGAGTAACTAACACATGCACAAATGTGTCACTCCACATTTTAATGGAAATTTGGCATATAGAAATAATTTTGTAGTAATACAAGGCTTTTCTATATGCCAAAGTACCCAAATAATGAGCTTCCTAAATCACATTTTGCTCATCTTTGGACCTTGAAGAACATAGAGTTGTCCAAGGTGTGAAGTGACCAGTGCACAACTAATTAGAAAAACAAATCTTTGTCGATGGTTGATTTAAGTCTCAAATAGACATTGATGGGAAACTTGTGACATAAGAATCATCATAGGAGTTATGCAAACTAGTCTTACATCACACCTCTCTATCTTTTCAAGGCTTCATCAATTATTGTTATTGGCACTAGTAAGAAGACTTAATGTTTCCATTGGACACTTCATTAGTGTGATATATACGTTCAAAAGTTAGTAAATGGGATATATTCATTTGCAGTGAGATGAAGATGATGTGATGAAATTGTATCACCTCTACTTAATCCAAAACACTTTAATCTTGGAATTGTTCTTGCATGACTAAGTAAAGTCTGGAAGTATAGATAGGTAAACATCTTCACTCAATGGAAATTTTCTTCTCAATCCTTTTCAAAATGTAGACTTTTCCAAAATATTATGCTATGGTGCCCATCAGAATGCACTTCATTTCCCTTCTCAACCAACGAAATTAATTCTCTTTTGCCATCTTCTCCACTAATAAAATATATCTTAAAAATTTATATGAAATTTGAATTGGAATGTAGAGAAGAGGCCTATGAGGTAAGAAAATATGACCAAGTCCCGAGGAATAATGGTTGGTTCAATGGAATCAAGAAGAAATACTTGAGAGAAGGATATATTAAGACATAATTGATGAACAAAAATGTTGATCTTGGTAAAGATGAAGTGTGCATTGGTGATGGTCACATGTCAAGGCACATCGATATTGGGGAAGTTAGCATAAGTGGAGGCCACATGTCAAGGCACATCAATGTTAATGAATTCAACATTGGTGAAATCCTATCAATAAGAAAAACATCTATGTCAGTGACTTTGACATCAGTGTGGGTGAATTTAGCGAAGGTTCTGTCAATAAGTAAGTTGTCGTTCTTGATGTTGATGAAGGTGAATTTGATGAAGGTCCCATTAATAAGAAATTTATTGTCAAATGGTATTGACATCAGTGAAGGTGAAGTCGATGGAGGTCTTGTCTATGAGCAAGCTATCGATGTCAATGTAGGTGAAATTAATTAAGGTCCCATTGACAACTTAGTGAGTTGTTGACATTAATGAAGGTGAGGTCAATGGAGGTTCCATCAACATGCACTTTTTCTATGTTAGTGGAGGTGAAATCGACAATGAGAAGATTGATTTAAGGATGAGATGAAGGCAATCGAGGGGTTTGAAATTTTCCATTGTTTTCTTAAGTAACATATGGAGAACCATTTTTGGGAAGCCAAAATGTGGAAGATAGTGAAGGAAGAATCGAACTGTGCTCTTGTGGGAAAATTTACCTGGTGATCCTAGAAAGGTTCCAAACAAAGTAGTGAGATTGCTTTATGTTATGAACCCAATACTTAAAATATCATGATAAAACTAGATGCACACAATTTATACCTAGTATAAGTATGGAAAAGACATACCAAAAGTAATATTAATATTATGTTACACAATAATTCATTATATACTAGGGGAGGAACTCTCAAATAACCCAAATACATCCATATATACAAATTATATGTCAATTTATTAAATTTATTAAATAGTGACTCTATTGACCTCTAGTATCTACATGTTCTTTCCAATTTCCCATTTATGCCCACTACTAGGCCGACCTACTATTACATGTAAATTTATGCACATATATTGTCTCATTAGGATCAAACTTAGTACCCCATTTGAAAATCATTTCCATCAAAGCTTTGTAATTATGGGGCTTACATGTGATAAAACAAAGTAATAGAATTTCCTTATAATTTTTCTCTCTTGTTGCATTATTGATTCTACATCCATCCATATTCAATTCTTATTGAACTCAATCCTTTCTTGTTTGATGTTGCATAGTTTTTGTTTCCTTTAATTCCATGCATTGTTGTAACTTTTCGAATTTGTTGTACTAGTTTCTTTTTTATAATGCCATGTCATAGAATGGTTCCTTGATTACACATTCCATGCAAAGTGTCTAATTTTGTAGTCTACTTCCTTCGTAGTGTCTATGGAGACCTTCTAGTCTTTCTTTCGCATTATAATGGTAATAAGGGTGTTGATGTGGTTCCAACTTTGGCAGTATGCCTTCATTTTCCACGCCATTATTATCAATCATTTTTTGAAACAATGTACGTTCAATCTTCTATGTTTGATTTTAAATTGCATTTACTTAAGAGGGAAAGCCCACAAATATTTTTGTTGATTTTTATAATTTGGATTTTTCTCTCTCTAGTTGGATCTCAATGTCTCCCAAGTACCTTATGTTGGTTTTCCTATACTTAATCTTCATTCCTATTATGACGTCCAATGGTGAGGCTATCCATCAATTTCTTTCATCCTTCTTCAATTATGTCTTGCACATTTTTTGATATCATTTGTATTTAGGGTTTTTTTCAACCTCCTTGCAAATTTATTCTTTAACTCTTTTGGTGGTCTCTTGATCTAATATCTTCAAATTTTCTTTATTTTGAAATGTTTATTTTTTTCTTTTGAATTATTATGTTGGGATCCTAACATTGTGGACCTAGTTTGCATTTCATTAAATCATGGTCACCATCCTTATTCTACTCGTATTTCTAATAGGACCATAGGCCCCTGTTACAACCCTAGGGAGGATTCCAACATATTAACCTTGTTAGTAAGTGTTTGACTATGGTTTCATAATATGGAAATTTCTTTCTCATGTCTCACAATTTCTTCATCTTTCTGTTATTTACCTTTTCATAGTCAATGGCTATTTCCACATCTATATTTTAAAATACATTGCTTCCATCCATTCCTCTTTCATGTTTTATAATATGAAAATTTCCTTTCTATTTCTCACAATTTATGCATCATTCTCTTCTTTGTAATTTCATAGTTTAGTTATTTTCAAATGTATCTTTTGATTACTTTTGCTTCCCTTCATTCATCTTTTTTTTTTCATATCCTTGATTTTTATTTCTCATATATTAAAGAAATATTTTTCAAATTCTTCTTGTGTGGGGATTTTGGTGTATCTAATGAAACTCTTCCACTAATAATCACTCTTAAGATATCCATCCAAGTGATACTCTCTTATCATATTTTTCCTTGCAATATACAACCATTATCCATTATCAATTTCAACTTCTTCTCAAGGAAAAAAATCCATACTACCATTTTGTCATGCCCCCAAAACCTTTTACCAATATGTTACCCTATATTTCCTCTTTCCATCAAATTTTTAATCACCTTAATCATACAATAAAAAATTACGAGAATTTTAAGTTGACAAACATTTTTAAGCCCTTATTAAGGAATTGTTCTTTATGTCCACCTTATACATGTAATATTTTTGAGATTTATACTCAAATGAATTTGAAATTTCAAGTTACATGTAATATTTTTGAGATTTATACTCAAATGAATTTGAAATTTCAAGTTACATGTAAATACACGAAATATATTTTCTTCAAGGCCATTTCTCTTTACTCAATTTGGATTTCCAAAGGAAAAGTAGTGAAATATATTTTCTTCAAGGCCATTTCTCTTTACTCAATTTGGATTTCCAAAGGAAAAGTAGTGGATACTTTTCCAAAATCTACCAATTTTAACCATTTTCTAGACTTAAATCTCAAGTATAACCAATAATTTTGTCAATTTTTCCATGAAATCTGGGACTATAACACTTTATTATTTATTATTTCCAATTCCACAAAACCCTAGGCTAGACAAAACCCTATCTTGTAAAGTATGGTGCAAACCATGTAAAGTATTGTTTTAAGGTGCCCAAATCAAGAATCGTCTACTCTAATATCAAATGTGATGAACTTGTTACTTCAAAGATAAATATATACACACACAATGTACACCAAATATAGGCATTGAAATATACATCCTAAAAATAAGATAATGATTATTTACACAATCACTCTTTATATATTAGGAAATTAAGATAATGATTATTTACACAATAACTCTTTATATATTAGGAAATTAAGATAATAATTATTTACATAATAACTCTTTATATATTAGGAAATTAAGATCATGATTATTTACACAATAACTCTTTATATATTAGGAAATGAACTCTCAAACAACCCAAGTACAATATCTATATATCCAATAACAAATCAATGTATACAATAATGACTTCATTGATAGGAATATATACATATTCTCACTCACTACTTATGTAGACCCACAACTAAGGTCAACCTATTATTGCATAGGCAGTTTCCCACATATGTAGGCCCACAACTAAGGTCAACCTACCACATAGAAATTTTCCCACATATATATCATCATTATGTATACCACCATTACAAGCATAACACTTTAGTTTTTGAAGACATAAGGGCAAAGTTGCAAGTATCCAAAATGCATATTAATAATTACTGGAGTTATTCCTCAAAGGTTTTCCAAATTATTGTTGTTTTGTGTAAAAATATGTATCCAAAATGCATATTAATAATTACTAGACTTATTCCTCAGAGGTTCTCCAAATTATTGTTGTTTTGTGTAAAAATATTATCTGTGTGTTCATTTTCTCTCTTCTTTATTATTATTGTTTTGTGTAAAAATATTATCTGTGTGTTTATTTTCTCTCTTCTTTATTATTATTTCATTGAGACAGAAAGTTGAAACACATAGATCATAAGCACAAATAAACTATTTAATTTGTTTTAATAGAATGTGTAGTTTAGGTATATCACACAAAATTTGAAACTTGAATATAGATCTATTAGGTACTAGAGAAAATTTTCCTTTTAATTTAAGGCCATGGTGAAAACCCAACTTTGTTATTTTCTTAATGGCTAGCCATTTTTACAAGGTTTAACCTATAATAGTACATCTCTAATAAGACCTCAAATCATAAATACACGTTAAGTAGATGAGGTAATGCAATATTAAGAAAATTGGAATTGCAGATAGAAAGTATTGTAGATTTGTTACAAGATTTGGTTGGAGTAATCATTGACTAGAATAGGGATGGAGAAGCATTATCTTCCAATGGTTGAAGAAAGAAACAATACAATGTTTTGATGGGCATGGGAAAAATATTTCAAGGGGAAGAAGATCACCAAAACTACAAACCCCATTCAAAGTTGAGGGTAAGGTTTACATTAAGCCTTAGATGGCTATATGGCCCTAAAAAAAGAAACTACTTAAGATAGATACAAATTCATTTTAGTTGTTATGGCTTCACATATATTGAGAAGAGATACTTATCTTCATTGAAGATGGGTGACTATGGATTGTTATGATGGGAAGGTTTGTGTCAAGAGAGATGCATTGTTATGGTGGGAGAGTTTGTGTCAAGAGAAACATCTTACCCAACAAAACAAGTTGTGGCATATTGGGAGAAGATGAAGAGTCTTTTTTTAAATCCAATTTTAGCCTACATGTTACAAGGAAGCGTAGGTGTTTAAATAGCACAATTCAAACAAAGACTCGAGACATTACTTATTTTTTCACATTTATCATTTTTTACATTAAGTTTAAAAAGAAAAAAATTTAAATCATACTAAAAATTTCCTATAGAATATAGCTCTAGTGTCAAGTTCTATGACCCATTTATTGTACTTTTTCGAATTTATCTACTTTTTGGAGCTAGTTTGCACAAAAAGGTAAGATATTAATCCTTATACAAAAATAGATATTTAAAAACACATTTTGTTTGTAAAGTGTTAATAGGCCTTGAATCCCCTATCAAGGCTTTCGACAACAAGATCATTTGACGCCACTTCTAAGGGAGTTCAAGGGAATCTTAAAATCTTCTTAGGCCCAAGGTGATATTTATATCACCCCCACTTGATATATAAAGATCTTATTGGGTCTAATGTAAGCTTAATATCGCTCCACCATGCTCAAACAACATTGAAGGACCTAACAAGACTTTTTAACACTTTACATACAAATGTATGTTTTCATATACAAATGTACGTTTTCATATACAACATTAATAAATTATGTGTTTTTCATAATAATTCCAAAAATATGAGAAATATCAAAATGTTTTAGGTCATAAATTCCAAATTGTAAAAAAAATAAGTCTCTAACCTTACTCAAAACCTATTTTTTTGTACATTGAAGTTTATCCTATTCTTCAAACATTTGGAAACACACAACAAACATTATTTCTATCTAGGAAAATGGGTACTTTAAATATAATTTGATTGGAAAATGTTAAGGCATTGTAACACAAAGAAGGCCACACCAAACAAGGCCTTTGATGCCTAGACCACCCCAACATAATTTCTAAGAAAATAGGTCTTGGATCAAGCTTTGAATTTGGAGAAGTGTTGAGGACTTAGTTTGCAATGAAGAAACGTGAAAGAAAAATTTAACACAACAAAATTAAGTTATTGGCAAGATGGAGAGAAGTAGAAACTACATGCTTGACAAAAGAAGACAATAAAATAAGCCCATATATCCGAACCAAATTTGCATGACAAAATTGTAATCAAATAAAGTAGAGTTGTGCACTTCATGAATTTTATTGATTATAGTTTGTATTAAATCGACCAAACTCTAGAAAGGAAATTATAGTTCGTATTAAATCAACCAAACTCTAGAAAGGAAGTGCATGAAATCAATCTATAAGAAGTAATAACTTTTCTAAAGTTTGTATTCAATCAATATGGCATGACCAACATTTTTGAACTAGATGAAGCAAACATCAAATTTAAAAAGAAGGTGAAGAATGTGTATAATTCAAGGATCCGAACTCTTTAAAAATATTTCACACCTCACACTTTGGTAGAACAAACTTAATATTTAACACCTCACACTTCGGTAGAACAAACTTTGTTATCAAATGTATTACATTTTTGTTAAGTATAGTGTTTCTATGATTCAATTATGTTATTCCCATCCATGGGTACCGTGGGGATTTTTTAATGGATTCCCAAGAACGAAAATGAAAAAAGATGACCACTCCTATCCTTACTAAACGCAGGCCTCTACCTTTTCTAAGACCTACCCTTTTTTCTCTCATATAAGGGTGGGGGGAAATATTGATAAAATGTAATATTACACTTTATCTAGTATTTTCCCCCACCCTCATATGAGAGAATGAGACAAAGAATGGTTGGCCTTAGGAAGGGTAGAGGCCAGCGTTTAATAAGGGTAGAAGGAGTGGTCATCTTTTTTCGTTTTGATTCTTAGGATTCTTACATTTTATCTAATATTTCCTCCTACCCCATCCTCATAAAAAGATTTTAACATGAAATTTATAATGACTTAGAAGTAAAAAAATAATATTATAACATTAAATTTATAACAGCATAGAAATACCATAGGAAAAATCATATGTTTTATTACGTCTTAACACTGAAATTTGCTATAAAACTATTTGCATGTCAGTTAATTAGAAAGTGTCACAAAAATAACTATTTGCATGTAAGTTAATTAGAAAGTGTCACAAAGATTTAGATTTGTTGACAAACCAACTCTGTAATCAAATGCATTACATTTTCTTTAAGTAGAGTGTTTATTTGATTCAATCATGCCATGGACCATGGTACTATGAGGAAAGTTTATGGACTCCTGAGAAAAAAGGAAGATGTAAGAGAAGAAGAACTAGAAAAGAATATTTTAAAATGAAATTCACAATAAAGAATATATAAGTAGCAAAGAAAAAATTATGGATAATGGTTAAGAATGTGTGTTTCTTCTTTGGAGATTACAGGTTCATTCAAAAAGGATAGGGTATGTGTGCCTCCCTAGACTTTAGTAGTTAAATGGTTGCCTTATCTCACAAACAAAAGTCTCATAAACTAATTTAATGTCTAGCTTAGTTGTGACCTTACAAATAGATTATTATTATTAATGTTGAAAAAGACTAAAAACCAACACATTACTGAAAAAAACTGTAGATAAATCACAAATCCTTTACATTTCAAAACATGATAAAAACACTTAATTTTCATTAATTTTCATTATCATAATCAACCACTACAATAATTAATTTTCATTTAAAGATTCAAATATTTAAATATTAATTATAAATCCTCTTCAATATGAATGTTTATATATTTATTCTTTGTATTTAAAACATATAAATATAAAAATATCTTCAAAACAATTAAAGATTTCATTCTTATCTATTCATAATAATTTAAGATTTAATAAAAATATCTTCAAAACAATTAAAGATTTCATTCTCATCTATTCATAATAATTTAAGATTTAATTTTTCAAAATATGAATATATATTCAAACTCATTCTCATCTATTCATAATAATTTAAAATTTAATTTTTCAAAATATGAATATATATTCAAACTAATCTAAAAAAAATTCACTTCTAAAATGTCAAAATATAATCATTTTTCAAAATATGAATATATATTCAAACTAATCTAAGGATTTCATTTCTAAAATGTCAAAGTATGAATTATTGAAATTAATTTAAGATTCCATTTTTCAAAATAGGAATATATATTCTAATTAATAAAGGATTTCATTTCTAAAATGTACTTGCTTGTGTCCGTCTCTAACAAATCAAAATATAAATATAACTTGTCAACCCAGCAGCATGGATTCGGCCTAAAGACAATGCTGGCAAAAACCGGCGAATATAAACGGTCAGCCCAATTGCATGGATTTGGCCTCAAAACAATGTTGGAAAAATTAAAACAAACAATACTCAAAATCTTCAAAATTATCCATGACATTTTGGAAAAATTTAAACAAACAATACTCAAAATCTTCAAAATTATCCATGACATTTTAATTTTTTTAAGTTCTTAATCACACCAAAATGAAAGCACAAAAATATTATCCATGACATTTTAATTTTTTTTAAGTTCTTAATCACACCAAAATGAAATTATAAAATGAAAGCACAAAATATTGTTATTAGATAAGTTAATGGAGACATGGCTTGCAGCAAATAAAAAGCTTGTCAGCCACAAGTACAAACAAATACTGTTCAAAACCTTTAAAAAATAGTTGCATCGATAGAAGCACAGAGCTGGTACAATGGAGAGTGGAGTAGAAAATATCGAGATGTCACGTTTAATAAAATAAATATAAATGAAAAATATAAAAAATTCATTCAAAACATAAAATTCATCTTAACTCACTTTAAAAAAATTTAATATAAATTAACTTGAATTCATCTTGCTTTGAAAAAAATTCAATCTCAACTAATTAAAAAATTGAAACTTAACTTTTTATGTTCAACTGGGGAAATTTTTTTATGTTCAACTGGTAAGAAAATTTAATTAGAATCTGAATTTCAGAGTTAATCGTAAAAGATTTAATTAGAATCTGAGGGTTTTCACAGTTTTAACAGTTAATCGTAAAAGCTTCAAGGTTTTCACAGTTTAACAGTTAATCGTAAAAGCTTCAAGGTTTTCACAGTTAATCCTAAAAGCTTCTTCATGATTGGTGGAGTGACTCTTAACACAGTTTTTATCAGTGTTTCAAAACTCTTAACACAGCTTTTATCCAAAAAGTTTCAGTTCACAGTTTCAAGGTTTTCACAGTTAATCCTAAAAGCTTCTTCATGATTTGTGGAGTGACTCTTAATACAGTTTTTATCAGTTTTTCAAAACTCTTAACAAAGTTTTTCAAAACTCTTCACAGTTTTTATCCAAAAAGTTTCAGAAAGTTTTCTATCAAGATTATTAAATCTAAGTCAACTCCCCGGTTTACAATTGGATTTTATTTGATTTCTTTGATGGTTTAATGAATTTGAGGCTAAGAAAGATCTATGCTAAATTTAAAAACTACTAGTCCCAACTTTTTGAACCAACTTGGTCCAGATTTCATGGGCACGGCATGCAGATTATCCCTGATTAGTATATGGGTGCGCCTGGGGTAGAAATATCAAAACCTTCAGGGCGCACAGTTCCCCATTTCCAACAAAAAAATAAATGAACGAAGCAAATGGGTAACAAAAATAAATGAACGAAGCAAATGGGTACCTTTTGGTAGGGAGGATAGTTATATAGCCGTCGTAGCTGAAGGGTACCTTTTGGTAGGGAGGATAGTTATATAGCCGTAGTAGCTGAAGGTGCATTCATGATATATTATATTTGCGTTGAGACAAAACAAAATAACGAAATTGTTTTAAAAACATATGCAGGGAATTGGATGAAGCGCCGGGTAGAAATGGAGCCCAAAAAACCACGAAGTAGGGAATCTTAACGTCGCAACATCCAGGGAGGTACACAGCCCGTATTTATTTGTTTAGATAATCTGGGTAAGAAATAAATAAATTTCTTCCATTCTGCACAAATATTTACGATTCCCAAGCAGGCCAGTGACCACCAGAAATTCAGAGCCTCCTACCAACTACATAACATGGTGGTGCAGCATGTTTCAGTGTACTATTTCACAGAGATTGCAGGCGCCCACAGGGCGAGTACTATTTTACTGTTCAAGAAGGGATAGTCAAAATATCTGCAGCGGAAATATTATTAGACACTATGAAGAAGGTATAGTAAAAATAACTGCAGCAGAAATATTCTTAGGCACTTAAAGGAAGATGGATAGATCGATTGATTTTTTTAAACTGTTGGATAGATTGATTTTATTAAACGATCTGCTTGACGGAAACGTCGAATTAATCATATGGGAAAAACATTCTGTGGGAAAACAAAGTTACATAATTGTTGGTTATATTGATTTTATTAAACTCAATGGTCTGCTTGACTGATTTTAAAGTCAATGGTCTGCTCGACTGGATGATCATATGGGAAAACAAAGAATGGCATTCTAAAAGCAAGAAATTACCATAATTAACTAGGCCCAGTGATATTGTAAAAAGAGAACTAAAAAAGATCAATGTACGAAAGAATAAAGAAAAAAACTACAATACTGTAAAAAGAGACATCTGAGCGGGAGCGAGGAGCGAAGATGAATGCAAGCGTGAGATTTACCCATTTCCAAATTTCCAAGAGAACAAAGCATACCAATTTCCAAGAGACCAAAGCAAAGATTATTGCAGGGGTGAGGTTTTACCCCTTTTTAAGTGAATAAAACGGGAATGACGAGGCAGCGAAAAAAGCGGGACAAATAGAAGAGGTAGCGAAAAAAGAGGGACAAGCAAATAAGTGCAGGCATAAGGTTAACAATTTCCAATATAATGCTAAAAATACGATAACCAAAGCTAATGGTAGTGAAAAAAGAGGCAGCAGCAAAGAATGAATGCAGCGGAGCATGCAGCGGAGCGGTGAGGTTTACAGTACAGTGTTTGTTGTTTGAATTGATGGGAATAAATGGGTTTTGGGTTTTTATTTATTATCAAACCAATATTGCATTGCATTGCATCCATATACGATAAACATAACAAAGGAACGCACAGCATTTATCAGAAATAATAAATAGCTTTCTAAGGATGTATATCGAAGGCATTCTGGATGAAGAGAAAGTTGGTGAGCAGAAGCAGTTTTTGTGAGAAAGAATCAATGATGTATAAATATATATATTAAAAGAGAATGCAGAGGATTTTCATGCGTCTCGTGCCCATGATCTGAGGGCTTGGATTTACAGCAGGAGGAGGAGAGCTTAAAACAAAAAACAACTTACCAAACAAGCAATTGTTTGATTTTGAGCAAGAATGGATACAATTTACATGCCCGGCAAAATAGGCTAGGGTAGGGTAGGGTTGCATTCTCATTTGTTGTTATCCCTGCCATTTCTTAGGCTTGCAGAAGAACCTGGCCCACCTTTCGTTTAATGCCCCATTGGTATGCAATTATTTCTTTGCTATGAGCTGTCCCAAGACTTTGCTGGCGAAGAACTGTGCTGTTTCTTGTTAATCTCCCCACTGTTGTGGTTGGTAAACGACGAGGGGACGGCCACTTCATTGCCTGTAGCTCCGGTGGAGCTCATTGATGTGATCATGGCGTAGTCTGTGTGAGATAACGTTCGTCCATGAGAGCCTCCAAGGCCCAAGAAATCCAGAGTTGTTGGCTTCATTGACGTGCCCAGCTCTTCTGCCTTAATGATGCCGCAGGCACCGGTCTGATCTCCGATAGAACCGTTACCATTGCTCATGTGTGGAGAGAGCAGCGGTGACTGTAGCAGAAGCCCGAGGCTCCCCAGGGACGCTGTCGTCGATAGTGAGTTCATGAGTTCTTGCATTGTCACTTGATCCAGTGAAGAGGAAGAAGAAGATGGCATTGACGTTGGCATAGGCATTGGCATGATTCCTTCAGTGAGACGTCTGAGCAACGGGTAAGGCTCGGAGCTGTGATTCGCAGCTGCCATCATAGGTGGCCACGAGTTATCGTGACCTGCTAGGCCGCCGAAGCCTCTGAGCAACGAGGGGTTGTTGCTGGCGGCCGTGGCGCCCATTTGGGCTGCTTTCTGCAACAGGGCCGTGGCGGACATCTGAGCCGTGGCGGTGTTATTATGCTGCTGGTGATGGACCTGTGGTGGTTGTGGGTGGCTAAAAATAGCCGGAATTCCTGTTGAAAACACGGCAGGTGCAGCTGTGGTAGCAGAACTAGTACTAGTACTAATACTGCCGTTTCCTCCTCTAGTCATGGCTCCAATCAGTTCAGAGAATCCGGTAGGGGTTTGAGCCGCCGGTAAGCCTCCCGAGGCTAACAGGCTTGCAAATAGGCTCGATGCCGAAGCTGGTGCCATAAACCCCCTACCACCACCACCACCTCCACCACCAGTAGGACGACCGAGCTCCGCCGCGGCGGCGGAACGTTCACTGGGATTGTTAGATGCGCGCATTAAGAAAGGATATGGATATGTCCCAGTCCCGTCCATTACATTAAACTGCGTCGATGATGATGCCGATGCTGAATCTAGAGTAGGCGGAGGACCTGGACCGCCGGGACCTGGTCCTAGCCATAAAGACAACCTCGGTCCTGCTCCTCCTCCACCGCCCCCGCCGCCGCCCCCGCCCGGTGCTTGTCCCCCCCACCCGGCCGAGAGCGGAGGCGGAGCAACGGCACCGCCGGTTGAAGAAATAGAGACCTTGTGAGAATCGGGGGGACACGGGCACGGATTGGGACCGTCGTCGGACGAAGAATTCGTCGTCGTCCTAGTTGCAACGGGTTCAGTATTATTCACTGTAACTCTCGCACTTTCTTCCGCCAAAGCATCACAGAAGGCCCGGTGTGTTATAAAACTATCCCTCCTGCAACATCATCATCACAGCGTCTTCAATATCCATGCGTTCATGCCAATGTACTGTGTATATTCAATGCATCTCGAATCCCTCGGTGCAATAACAGAATAAAAAAAAAATTTATCGAACCCCTTCATAACCCCAAGAAGTTCGAAGTTCAAGACAATCAAAAAGATCAGTTTATACCTGGAAAAGAGAGTGCCGCAATCGCAACGATATTCTCTAGTGCCGCAGGTCTTGGAATGGGCCTTCCAGTCGGACTGAACCGCATAGCGCTTAGAACACTTGTCGCACTTCCATTTCTTCTCGCCATGCTTCCGACAGAAGTGTTTCTTGATGCCCGTAAGGTCGCCCAACGCCCTGGAAGGATCATGGTGCACGCAGCTCGGCTCCGGGCAGATGTAAACCCGCTTCCGGATCTCCTTGCTCGTCCGCTGTCTTAGCTTCCAGGGCAAGTTATGGCCTCGCCTGTGGAGCTGCAGATTCTGGTCCCGTTGGAATCCCTTGTTGCATATTTCGCACACGAAACGGTTCGTCGCCATTAGGGTCTTTGGCGACAACGCTATCACTTCCGCATCTGGGTCTGCAATCACAACATCTCACAATTATCACTACTGCTATAGCTCGATTTCAATACGTTATGCCCTCATGTCTCTTTCCCATCGCAACAAAAAGCTTTCAATATGTTACGCCTCATATTTCCTACACAGTCGTTAACCAAAAGCATATCGACAAATTTTGTTTTCAGGATGTTAGGCTCCCCCTCAAAGACCTACACAGTACTGAACACAATCCAAAACCCTCTCGGCAATAAAAATTGCCGAGACTAGAGAACACAACTCCCTTGAATCTGTTTAATCTGTTTTAACAACACAAGTTTAAAGATTATTTAATTGAGGAACCCGTTAAAGTCATTATGAATCTGTCCAAAACCAAAATGAAGTAGGAAAAAATGGGACCAAAACCCCAACATCTATAATCAATTTTGTCCAAAGCAAAACAGACAAAAATCAATTAGGCAATGCCACAACTTAGAAAAACAAAATGAATTCAATCTCATTACAATTCGGTCCAAAATCAACCCAAAAGAAACGTGCTTTAAAAAAAAAGCCAACGTTTTGCTGGTTTTACCAGGCATGCCAGGGAGATTTCTCTTCCGCTTCGGTACGCCGGGTTGCTGCTGCGCAGATGAATTATTGAGCGGCGCCGAGGACTGCTGGACCGCTCCGCTGCCGCCACCGCCACCGGTGGCAGCAGCAGAAGAAACGGTGGCGCCCTCGCCGGAAGCAGCAGACGTAACATTGGATTGGGTCATGGTCGGGGTAGTCCTCTCAGAATTCTCCAATTTCACGACCAGGTTCCAATTAGCCCTCGAGCCAGAACCGGGACCTCCTACGGCCTGCGACGACGCTGCAGCAGCCGGTAATCCACCATTCAACATCACGGAAAAAACAAAATCCGAGTGCACGTTAAATAAAAACTCCACACAACAGATTCCACTCCCTTCTCACCCCGCGGATCGAATCCAATAAACCACAAATTAATACACAGAAAACCCATATCCATATCCGGATCCCCACATCTCACGAGCTTCCCTGCACCCACCAGAACTTCAACAATCCCCTCATCTTCAATCCCCACACAGGATTGCTGACCCCAACAGTACCGTTGATCTAATAAAAACAGAAAAAAAACACACACACCAAACAACACACTCCCCGCGATTCGAACACGCACCGCTTAAGACTCAGACTCAGACAAATTTCAAGAACAAGAAGACGAAGAGAAGGCCAGGACAAACAAAAGAAGACGAACGAGAACCCCGGCTTTAGCATAATTTAACCAAAGCCCCGAGTCAAAACCGATGAGTAAACGGTAAAAAATAGAAAAAAACTACAGTTTTCAATTCCCTTAGGGTTAGGTCAGGTGGCCACCAACCACAGGAATCGAATCAATTTTTATTTTACCGAGAGGGTGAAAAAAACGAAAAGAAATTAACACGACAGCAGCCAAATTTGTCGCGTGCTGCAGCCAAATTAGAGCATTTTTGTTTTCACGTTACGTGTAATGTAGCTAAACAAATTTATCTGACCGCTAATTATTACACATAATCATTTATCTGACTAAGCCAGATCTCCGGCGTCCACGTGTCTGGCTCACGGGCTTAAAAATAGAATATAAGGAACTATTATTGTAAGCTCCACAGTGGGAATCAGTTTAATTTAACGGAGGCAGTGAGTCAGAGCGAGATGAAAAGAAGTCGGTTTGTTTGCTGTTTTGGCCTCACGGCGACCGACTGACTCAATTCGCGGTAACGGTAACTGAAGTCGGGTTAGAGCGTGGGAAACGGGGGAGTGGAAATGTGAAGCGACTTTTGTCGTTTTCTGCTTTCTTTTATTCTTAATTACGTGGATATAATAAATGTAAAAAATAATGACAATATAAAATTATGGTGGTTTAGTGGAACTTGAACTCTTTCGCACGTGGGTATGTATTTTAAAGAAAAAAACTATGGAGGGGCTTACTTTTTTTAATTCGGCAATTACCGCTCCTCTCTACATAGTGGCTATGATTAGATGGAGCAGATTCTCAAAGTTTTATAGGTGTATTAAGTTTTCACTGTCTATATTATTGAAATAAATGAAAGTGTCTAAGAGTTTCTCATATATATATATATATTATCTAAGGTGTGAGGAAACTGCGAGGAAACTTTTAAGCACCTTTTTACATTCTAGTTCAAATCCATTACCAATTCTAGTTCAAACCCTTTACTATTTATTAGGATGCCTGATAAGGACATTAAGTGAGGTAGTCAATAGTCAATTCAAGGAGTTTACTCCAAAATCCCTTTATGAAGTTTGAAGCACTTAATCACTCGATTAGTTTATATGAGCATTTTAAATTATGTAAATTGGATATATGTTATAATTTCTTTCATATTGGGTTGTAGATTGCATCTCTTGACACAATAATAATAATAATAAAAGTTATATAATATATCATGAAACAATGCAAGTTTATAGTTTTTCTAAGGTTTATTAAGTTTCATTGGATTTCAAGTTATTATTCTTGTTTATAGTTGAGCTACCCTCCATCTAGACATTTTGAAGAGGAGGTCAGTGTAGTCAAAGCCTGAGGTTCATTCACAAGATCAAATAAACTATGAAAACCGCGTGAGAATGGTAAAATGGCACTCTTTTTATTAAGTTCATACATCTGGTAACGAATGGTAAAATAACTCTTTTTTATTCGTTCTCCATCCTAACTATTACAATCTAAGCTCAACCCCTTATAAATACTATAAGGGATTTTCGAAAACAACTAATTTTAGAAAAACCACTGTTTTTTTAGAAAAACAACTAAATTTTTGTCAACTGGTTTTTCTGATTAAGCTCATAAACTAAGAGAGAATTGAAAATTTTAAAGTTCGCGTAAAACACTAAAACCCCAATTTGAGGCCTTATATGAAGGAATTTGGCCCTGAAAAAGTGTTGAAACGATGTTCAATCGGATAGATCTTGTCAATACCTATTAGCACAACAGTGAACTCTTCGAGACGCAACTCCCCGTAAAATTTCAGCCCAAACCGATATCCGAGTCAAAAGTTATGACCCTATGAAAATCCCCGAAAAATCCCTGCATGAGAGATCTTGCAAAGCTTTCTTCATATATATATAGTTGTCCCCTTCAACCCACATCAAATGTCTTCCTCTTAACTAAATGATGGTGACGAGTGAGGTCTTGAGCAAGGTACCAACATCTTACTTCTTTGATGTAAATGACAACTTGCTACATCATAAGAACATTGAGAGAACTTAGAAGGTGTGGAACATAAAACCTCTTATCTATGAACCCACTCTTATAACAAAAGAGTAGCTCAATGCCTTCAATAAGGCAACTATGTCATTGATTTTTTTGTTCCAATAACAACGTGTTATGATGCAAGGACATTGAGTTCCAATAAAAACTTGTTATGATGCAAGGACACTTAGTAGAAGGGTGGAACTTGAAACCTTTTGCATGTGGGTGTGTTTCCTTAACTAAAAGTTTAAACTAGATTTGTTGACAAGATATCCATGTTTTGTGAATATGTTTTGATCCAATAACATTGTATTATAACACAAGAACTAGGAGGAGTGGAACCTGAAACCTTTATTGTTTAGGTATGTTTATTTAAAAGTCCCCACATCAATGTTTATTATTGCAATAACAACTTGTAGGAACATCGAGAGGAAAAAGGAGTTAGCAGAGTTAGAATTGAAAACTTAACATGTGGATTCGTTTCTTAACCAAAAAAATCAAATCTCTATATAGAGTGAAGCACAAATGTCATTAGATTTTTATTCCAATAATAACATGGTGTCATAGCTCAATAACGTCAAAGGGAGGGGTAGAAATAGAACTCAAAACCGTTTGCTTGTAAACATGTTTCAATGACCAAAAGACCATATTAGGGTTTTTATGAGAGTATCCATACCATCAATTTCTTGTTTGAAGTTAGAGCAATTGCCATGATCATGACCCAAGTTGTTTCAAGTTAGAGCAATTACCATGATCATGACCCAAGTTCAAAACCAAGTGAATGTGTTCCATTTATTATCACAGTTTAGTTTAATGTGTTCTCAAGGCGTGATAAATATGGTTGTCATTAATGGTGTAATAAATTGCAATATGAACCTAAGTGATTTGTCATAAACACACAAATAAGACTATGTGCAAGTCTTTAATAAATCAAAAAATAAATATCACTCAATCATGACATACAAACAAAATATAAACTCATTTATATAGAGAGAGAATTAATAATGTTGTAAATTGTAATATTTTGTGATATCTTAAATTAAGATAAATTAATGATTTTGATAACAATTTTTTTTTATGATTTTGATGAAATAAATATCTTTAAATTATAAATTTAAAATAAAAATAAATCAATTTTAATAATAAATATATATATATATATTTATTTATTTATTTATTAATAATCATCGTATGTGCTCCTTAGAAAATTGGACCCCTCCTTTTAATTCCCCTCTCTTGCCATGGAAGGTAGATACAAATGCATAATTACCAACTTTACAAAATCAGTTTTCTTCTATCCTTTTTAGTACTTTATGAGTTTGGAGGATTTGCATGCTTTTGAAACACTTTTCATGCTAAATGTGTTTTGTATGGTTGGATACACATTGTAGAAGTGATCCTCAAAGATTTTATAGGTCCCATTTCCTATATTTATTAATAAACTTTTTAGCATGTAAGTTTTTATGTTTAGTTTTTTTTTAATTGATTTGATTTTATGTTGGATTTGAGATTTGATTTATGATATCATGATCCTTTGTGTTAATAAAATATGTTTATAGAAGTATTGGTATTTTTATTAGAATAAATGTTTGTTTAATTTTATTTTGGGGGGGGGACATGATGTATGAATGTTTGTGAATAATAAGTATGATAATAAATAATTGGTTATATTATGTTTTGGAATAGTTTTTATATTTTAATTTTTTATCTTTTATCATATATGTTATCTTATATTTATATTGGTTATCTAGTTTAGCCACAAGAACATATATGTCTTATTGTACCATGATCTTTAGTGTAAATTGGGGTGTCTAAAGAGGCAAAGACTTTAATAGTAATATAATGGTTGAAGGGGTGGCAGGTGCAAGGATGGGGTGGTTCATCTATGACCTAGGGGGACAAAAAGAAATAGAGTTCACATGGGGTCTAGGAATCGCAACAAACAATGAGGCAACAGAGTTAGTAGTTCTCCAAGGCCTAATCATGCTTAGAGACAAAGGAGTAAGAAAGGTCATAGTGATTGGAGACTCGATGGTTATTTTATGAGCCATATATCATCAAACCCGTCCTTAAAACATCAAGCTCTCTAAACTCCTCCAAAGGATCTTCTTGCTAATAAAAGACTTTGAGTAAATCATTTTTTTACATGTCATGAGAAGGCAAAGTTTAGGCATTGATTCACAAACCAACCATGGTGCATAGTTGCAAGAAGGGATATATAGGCTAAATTTGGGGCCAATCAACCAAAGTGCCTTCATACACCTTCCATGATGTGTAAACTTATTGTGGAAATCTCATGACTCATCAACACATGGTTTTTCATGCATGCACAAAAGGAGATGAAATTAAGGTTATTATGTCACCCTCATCCATGTATACAACTCCCACTAGCATTCGTCCTTCTTATCAATATGATGGGGATTTCTCTAGATGATATTGAATTTTGGTAGGCCCTCATTACATTCAATCTAGAGCATGATAAGAAGGTCATTCAAGAAAGGTGGCCTCCACAAATTATGGTCATTTCTTTCTCCAAAAACAAGATATTTGGTATTATTGGGATTTTGTTATCACTGGGGCAGAGATGACACACTACAACTGCCACACCAAATGGTGTGTGTTGTGAAATCTTAAGGAAGTGCAACGAGGGTTGAAGAGTTGTGAATGGGAGGTAGCTAAGACCCATTGTAGCATCATTAACTCAAACATGGAGTGGAATCGACTTGTTTTATTCTAAGTATGATTATATACTAATAACTAATAAGGATATCAAATTAATAACATCAATACAATTATTCTATCGACGTTGTGGTTTAGTGGAGTTAGAGTCTTTCACAAATGGGTATGTTTTTGTTAATTAAAAAACTATGTATGTGATTAGTTTTTCTAATGAGGCAATAACCATTGCTTGCTACATAGTAGTCATGGCTAAGTGGGGTTAGAATAATTTTATTTTATGTGTGAACATGTTTAATGTCATTGTGATCTTAGGTAGTGATGAATGTTTGTTTGCTTGGATTTCCCTCTTTTTTATTTTCTCTTAACCTTGAATCGATCAAGTCCTTTTAATATGCAAACATTTTTTATAATTAAAAACTTGAATTGTGTAACTCAAGGATTTGATCCATCCCATGCTTGATATATATGGGTTTAAAATAGATCCAGGTCTCTCTCTCTCTCTCTCTCTTAGTATATGTATGTGTGTGTGTGTGTGTGTTCTAAGGAAATCCTCATGGGGAAACTCTCAATCACTTCCCTGTAATTGCAAATGGCACATAGTCTAAACTTGTTGACATTGATTATGGTGTTTGACCCAATAGAGACATTGAGTGAGGTATGCAATAAAGGAAACCAATGTAGAGAATCAACCCTGAGACCACATACATGAGGGTCAGAGCACTCAACTACTTG
>SNQJ01S0038282.1:95606-112497 GCA_010110895.2 Picea sitchensis | reverse complement strand
TTTGGAGCATGTGGTGGTCACATGTCTGGGTATGTTACTGCCCAAAATATCTTACGAGCATGGTATTTTTGGCCTTCTTTATTCAAGGATTGTATTACCGTTGTCCAAAAATGCCATGCTTTCCAAACGTACAATAATAAAATAAGATCACATCCCGCTCCCTTACACCCTGTAGTTTCCATCGGACCTTTTACAAAATGGGGTATCGATTTCATGACATGTAACCTTCACTCAGCCGATGGGCATGGATACATTATCGTAGCCATGGATTATTTCAAGAAATGGGCCGAGGCGATGCATACATTTTACAATACTGGGAAAAATACAACCCTTTTCTTATTTAATCATATTATTACTCGATTCGGGATCCCACAAGCTATTGTTACTGATCACGGTAGTCATTTTCAAAACTTTATGATGTCTGAACTTACCGAAAAGTTGGGTCTTCGGCATGAAAACTCAACCCCCTACTATCCACAGGCCAATGACCAAGTTGAAGGAATAAATAAAATCCTTATCACTATGCTTCGTCGGATAATAGGAATCCATAAGACCAGTTGGCACACGATGTTGTTTTCAGCATTATGGGCCTATCAGACATCCGTGAAGTATGCTACGGGATTTACCCCTTTTCAACTAGTCTACGACATTGAAGCCGTTCTCCCGATTGAATGTGAAATACCATCTTTGAAGCTAGCTGTCGAACTTCTCCCAAACACCTCTGCCAAATGAGAATGTCTATTGTATCTTATGCAATTATATGAGACCCGTTGTGATGCCACCCTAGTTATTGAAACTAGGAGCTGAAAAATTTGAAGCTATGTGGCGAGGTCCATATATCGTCAAACGAGTGTTAGAGAAGGGAGCTTATGAGTTAGTAGATTATGATGGCATTCCTTTGAGTTAACCCATAAATGGGATTTACTTGAAGAATTACTATGCTTAGACTGTCGCTGCATGAGTGCTTGTACTTTTACTGTACCGTACTCTTTTGTGTTACTTTTGTGTTCTTTTCGTTATTTGGTTTCCACCCCCAACGACTTACCTTGCGTTGTGCTTGGTTTCCAGATGTTGGTGTCTTCACTACCCTATATTGGCTTCGTTGATGGTGCTAGCCGTAGTACTTAGAACCTAGCTTCTATTGCTTGGGCAATCTATGCACCTACCAACAAACTTATCAGTCTACAAGGTGTTTGCTTCGGTTGTGCAACCAATAATATCGCATAATATAGCGCAGTCATCGAATTATTTACCGATGCTATTTCACTTTGGATTCGTCACTTCGTTGTACAACTTGATTCACAACTAGTAGTGATCCAGTTAAGTAATGTCTATACTATCCGAAGTCCTACTTTGTTATGGGTATATCTACAAATTCACCTCTTGGAACGTTATTTCGATTATATTGAATATCAACACATTCCTAGATGTCTAAATACATTAACTAATGCTCTAGCTAATTATGTGTTAGACAAACATTTGAGACATTTATAAATCCAATCACACATTACACATTGTATATAGAAGCAGAGTAAGCCAATAGAAGACTCATGTATATATATAATGATAAAATGTTTTCCATCCAAGGACCAAAATATCAAAATATGAAGCCCATGGCTTCTACAAAATAACATCATGGATGCTGCTCATGGTAGCATACTACTGCCCGTGCCACCCTACAAAGTAACTGACTAAGTGAGCCAGACACACCTACAGTATGGCGTTGATAACACCTCGGGATCTCCTTGATCGAGATGTCGGGAATGCCTACTATCAGACCCTATAGGTTCTGCTCCATTGCCTCATAGTCACCAACATCCCACCCTGCTACTACACCTGCCTCTCCTCATTTCTGGATCGGAGATGTGCCCGGAGGCTGGTGTGGCCCTACATCTACATGGTCAAATTTTTTTGGTTAGGCTTTAGATCGAAAACACAAAAAACATCTTATATCCTCAAAATCCACAAAAACACTATAAAGAACAAAATGTATTTCTTACCTAGATTTCCCCACTAAAATACCTCAGGGAGAAACAAGTAGGGATCACCCCGAAAGTCCAGGCCGACATACGTATAATCATCAATCATCAAAATTTGGGGCCTTAACCAATAAAAAAATGCATCATTGTACTTGACGATGGGGCCCGCTAAATGTCGAGCCATAAGGTCACACCATCGTTTCATTATTGGGTCTCGTGGGGCTGGTATTCCCCACTCTACCTATAGCCACAAATGAGGGACTCTTTTTAAGAAGAAAGACACCAAAATGGACCCATACCCAAACTGCTTTAGGTCTCCATTCTTGCTTTTAGTGAGTTGTGTCTTCATACTGCAGAGCACACCGTCACACCAATTGAACACTCGAGGTTCTGTGCATTCAATGGCGTATTGAAAATAACTCTGGAGGGACATGTGCAGCGAAGCACTTCCCACCATCCATGCAATAGTAAAGAGAATGGTTTTGAGACTCAGATCTTGAACTCCTCTGATGACCACTTTACCTTTGCACCTCTCAGCCCGAGGTTCACAATACCAATAAATGTACTCGCTCATCAACAAGCCACCACCTCAAACCCCTGTTAGGGTCACATGTTCCCCACGACGGGATAGCCCCATCAAAAAGTAAATATCTTTGGTGTCCAAGGAAAGAACATGGACACCCATATGAAACACTTATTGGTCCATGTCCCACATGTGGACCAAGTACTCTAATAGTCTCAGTTGGGCTCTCATGCCCTGTATTTTGAAGAAATTTAACAAGCCACACTGTCAAAGGGAATTAACGGTGCCTGGATCATTCAAAGCCATGAAGTCATCATCCTCATGCTCTCATTCTCTCCACTCCAACATTTTGGAAATCAATCACCTGCATGGAGGTGAGAGAAGACAGTTAACAACTTTAATCATCATTTTTTGAATTATTTTTGGTCCAACGAATGCTTTTCTTTTTGGGTTTTCGGCCATCGCAACCGGGCTTCAATTATAGTGCGGGGTTTCCGTAGGTGAGCCATTGGGTGCCTATGGAAATCCTTGTTTTCTGCAGGACCCGATACTAGTCACCTGTAGCGGCCCCAGCGCACGCCTACTGGCCCAAAAACTCACCCAAACAACATCTTTTAACCACTAAAAACGAATTTCAATCCATCAAAACAGAAGAGGATGAAGATCTTACCATCTTGATGGAGATCGTTCGCCAAATGGTTTCCTGTGCTCCTCGCAATCGACAACCGAAGTAAGGGGTAAAAAAGGGGTTTTTAGACAAGTTCTTGACCAAATGCAAATGAAATGGTAAAAAGAGCTCTTACTCTTATTTATTTCACTTTTTACCTTTTTTCATAATATTTTATATTATATAAATACATTTTGTTATAAACCCTCAAGTCTAATAGCCTCGTGAATGTCTTGTTTCTTGTAGGAAGAAGACTAGGGTCCTAATTAATAGAGTATGGATGTTTGTTCCATAATTTGTTTTCTCTTCATTACACATATCAATACTTTTTAGGGTTTTTATTAAAACCTCAAGTTCAATCTTCATTCGTTCTCGTGCTCAAAAATTTATGAGAACACAACCAAGTATACTTTTGCCATCTTTTCATACTCGTCATGGTAACACGAAAAGTGACACACATGGAGTATCATTTAAGCTCTTTTCACAGTCCATAAAAATGAAAAGATTGCTGAGTGACCTTGTTCTTTTCATGCTCGTAAAAGTATTTGAATAAAACGTTCGATGGGTGATAGTTTATCACTTTTCCGGTCCTGTCGAACTATTTTACGAAAAAGGAACTGAGAGAGTTCTCTTTAAGTGTTTTTCAAACTCTATAAACATGAAAACTCCCCGAGTTTTCTATCTTTGGACTTGTTAAACAAACATCGAAAGACCCACATGGGACCAAACCACTCCTTCTTAGGGTTATTTAAAAATACTCCGAGGGACTCGTCTGAAGGATGAGCTTACATTACAAACATATGCTATCCTCCTCAAGCTTGTGTAAAAATAAAGAGGTACTCGCCAAAAATGGTGGGGGGGAATTTGGGAAAGAAATGTGTCTCTGTATCCATGTTAGTGGTAGTGAAGAGTCACTCTTGAACATGACACCCCCTTTTTCATCATTTGAATCTAGGTTGGGAAATCCATTTGTCTCTCGTCTGACTTTCTGCAAGTTGATATCTCGGGTCATCTTTGAGTCAATGTTTCCAAGACTGTCGTCATGTCATCCATATGTTCAATAGAAGTCCGAATAAGCCCCCTCTTGAGTCGGCCATMTGTAGTTGTCAATTCTTACCATGTCGACCTTCCCTATGTCAGTTTCAGATCATATTCATATTTTACTCTATCCTAAATCTGTTACTTATTTCGTGTCATTGATGGGGGATACATCAAGGCCCTCTTGTGATGAGTCTCTTCCTTTTGACTTCAACTCATTATCCAAGGATGAGATTTAGAAATCGTTTAATATCTTAGAGCCTACATGCCCTAATTGCAGGTTTCTTCGCTCTTGACAACGGATTCACATCATTGGTCCCTGATAAAAATATTCCATCGAATGTTCGACTTCAACTCATTTATTCACATTCGTTGGATTGTAATACAATACCTTGGGAGTCATTGACATCAATGGTGATTTCCCTCACACTTGTTAATGGTTTTCATTAATGACCGATAATCAAGTGGTTTCTAACCATGTTCGACTCCAACACCGGTAATCACATGGCTATATTTGTACTTACGAACGACAGGATTGAAGACCCTAGATCTCATCATTCATGGTCTATGTTGTGATGGAATATTGATGATTTGTTTGACACATAGATCCACTTTGTATGTTTCATGGCTATGTTTGCATCTTAATTTTTCTCGTACATAGATCCACAATGTATTCCTGGTGGTTATGTAACATTTTGATGACATGGATCCATAGTGTATCATTAGTGGCCATGGCTTACACTTATGAGTTCAATCATTTTTAGACTGAACATGGGAATGCCTACTTCATACATGGTATCTTATTATGCATATGCTTGTTTGTTTGCAGGTTCCTGATTGGTGCGTTCTTTTTTCCTGACACACACACGTATTTTACAAAGTATTTCGGTTGTCACAAGTTCCGACCTCATACTTTGGGGGGCATTCTGTTAAACATTATTTTGGTAACTCTGATGATGACTTTACAAGCATGTGGTCAGGCTCTCAAAATCATATTTTGCTTGAGAAAAGTGACTGCTTTCCTCCTCTGCAAGACTACTTTTTAGAAGGATGCCACAGGCTACCCATAGTGTATAGTGCGGAAAACCATGATTTCCGCAGGCTTCTCTATAGCTGGCCTATGGGATTTCCATAGGTTTTTATATAGATAAGGTGCGACGACGTTTGAAAGCCAAAAGAGGAAAGAGGTTAAAGAAGTTTCTAGAAGGGGAATCATCTGGAATGTGAGGTGGTGTCCATATGGTTACGATCCTACTGACTTCTCTGATTTGGTGGGATCATCCTCATCCCTTTAACCACTTCAGCTTCTCCTATATAATAATGGGCTTCTCATGGAAAAGGTTAAGCACAATTAAGCAAAGTTAAACAAAAGATTTGCTGGAAGAATAGGCTGGATATTGTGTGAAGAATATTATTTTAGTTGATATTTGAGGTCTACATTTTCCCATCAAGATTTTGAAGATCATCTTCATGCAAATTCCAGAACAAGTACATATGTGTGTTGGAATGAAGGACCACTAAAAGGGAACTTGTGACATCAAGGTATTTCGGTTGTATCTTCTACTTTTATTCAATATAATACAGTGGCATGTTTATTTCCCATCAAATTATTCTCATTTTATTACATGACTCCTTGATCTCATGTTTAAGTTTTTCGTTGAATCTATCATAGTTGCTTTCACTTTGGTTGGTTTGTGTCATTGCAGATCTGGTTTCACAAGAGAATCGGAGCGAAGCAGGAACAACAAATATATAAGGAAGTGATCTCAAAGGTAAGTCATCAATTCCTTCTTTGACACTTAGATCAATGATTGTAACTTAGGGAAAGCATCATGTCTTGTCCTGTTTTGTTCTAGATCCAGGGGGATCTAGGGAGATTAGTTTATGTCCACATTTATCGATTTATCCTATAACACCGGGGAATTAGTCAATCCAAAAGGCATGAACAACAACTCAAAGAGGCCTTCTTTAGACTTGAAGGCTGTCTTCCACACATCAGTTTTCTCAATTGGCACCTGGTGGTAGCCTGAATTCAAATCAATCTTACTGAAATTTTTTTCTCCCTTGAGTTGATCGAGAAGATCATGATATTTGGGGAATTAGGTAGCGATTCTTGATTGTGATATTKTTCATGGATMTGTAATAAATACAATTCACCATGTCCCATCCTTATTCTATACTAGAACAATTGGGCTCTCACAAGGTGAGGAGCTTGGTCTGATGTGCCCCTTCAGAATTATCTCTTAGATTTGGCATTTGATTTCTTCATTATCCATAACATAATTCTTGTATATAGGGTTTTTAAGAAGAGGAGCACCAGGTGACAGATCAATGGAGTGATTTACCTGACAGTGCACAAGTACCCCAATAGGTGAGATGAATATGTCTTTGTACTCCTCTACTATTCCGTCCACCTGTTGTTGGGTAGAGAGACCTCGTGTAGAGGTTTTGGTGGTTGCAGTGACCTTCTTTTCACCTTCCAATCGAACCATATAAAGGAAAACTCTCCTGGTATGAGAGACCACCTTTCTGCAGTGCTTCATGGAGATCAAAGAGACAATAGTGTTTGGGACTGCCTATGGTACCCTGTAGAGATGATCTCCCAAATTAATAATGACACTACAAGGTATAGATTCATAAACAACATGATGCTTCCACATATATGGTTGTACTATAAAAAAATCACAAAATTCAAGGGGAGCAACATCACAAAATGCCTCGTCTTTGAAGGGTTTGATGTTGTAGTGCAGGCGACATTGTTGGATGACGCAGATGTATCATCCCTGGCTGAGCCAAATGATGATGTATGGTTGAGGATGCAACATTGTTGTTAGGTTCAACCTCTTGAAAACCTCTGCTGAGATCAAGTTCTTTTGGCTACCACTGTCAAAAATGAAATGGAGTGGGTTTCCCTTCACCCACATATGTGAGTGGAAAAGGGGCTCCCCTTGTTTATTCTCCTCTGGTTCCTATGGTTGGAATTTTTTGGTAGCGATGGTGGCATTGGGGTTGGAATTTTGTGGTAGCGATGGTGGCACTAGGTTCTGCATCAATGATCCGTCTTCCATTTTTTCTGGTTCTAAATCATATTTTGAGTCAAAATCTAACCTTAGGGATTTTGTCTCGGCCAACAAATATATTTTGGAGCTACACTCATCAGTATTGTGCAAAGAGATTTTGTGGAACTCCCACCTTTTTTCAGTGTCCTTATTCGACTTCACATTACCCTTATTTGTTGGTGGCTTGGGATGATTATACCGGGGTTGGCCGTCCTTGCTCTGTCCTTTGGCCTGGGAGTTAAGGCCACCCTTACCATACTTTAGTTGTCGTGTATTTGCAGACCTGAACTCCTGCTTGTTCTTTTTCTTGAACTTCTGCTCGATTTTGACAACATATCGGTAAGCAACTCCCAACGATGAGATGTACGAAAACTCCATTTCGGTTTGGATGTACCTGTGTAGATCCCCACAATATTTTAGGACCATATTACACTCGGAGTCTTTGATACCTAGCTTGGTACACAAGGTATGAAAAGTATTGGTGAAATTCAACACTATTTAGCCCCTCTCTTGGTGCAGTGTGGTCCATCTCATGTATTGGTCATCATAACTTTCAACAGGGTAATATTGTTCCTTGAGGGCATAAAAAAAATCCGCCCAAGTCGGTCCTGGCCAAAAAATTAGAGATTCATCTTTGACATGTTTCTCACAGTAAGTCTCCCACTAATATCTGACACGGGGAAGGGATTCAAGGAGTGCAAAGGTGATCTTTTCACTGTTGGAAAAATTGTGGACAAAGAAATAACCCTCTAGTAGATTTAACCATTTTTCCAAAGTGTTGATGTCTATATTTATTTCAAATAAAGTAATATCAAAGTTTACTTGTACCTTGAAGGGTGTCACACCTCCGAAGTGACTATTGTTTGAAGGTGCCTTCGTTGTTGTTGGTAGTCATTGAAGGATCTAGGCGAAATTATCCATCATTTCGTTCCTCTGTCGCGTGAGGGATTTCTCGAGCAACATTTTGAAAGGATCTCATGTCCCATCATCCCTCTTTTCTTCCACCATGGAAGGTTATTTGGGTGTGAAAAAGTGGTTTTCCTCAAGAGAAACAAGCTCAAGACCCAACTCTCTATACCCTAACCTTGTAAAGGACATGCACTAAGAACGACAAGGAGTAGACCGCTCTAATACGAATGATCCAGATTATTTTGGGGAACGATCTGAATGAAGAAATATAACAGAGATATAATAAAGAAATACATAGAGATATGGCAAGGAACATAGTAATACAATAAATATTAGATTCTATTAATGACTGTCTACAATACAAAAGAATGTAAAATGAAAAAAATACACAAGCTAGCTAGGGGTGATTTTAAGAACCCCTCCTAAATTTATATCTATAATAAATGGGTGAATCCCCATGATACATAGGAAAAATTGAAGGATATTTTATCAATAATATAATATGTATATATAATGTTTTGGTGAATCTTTTAGTCTCTTATATAATCTTGTAAAATCTTGGCGAATCTTTCACTGAATTATAAACTCTTGTTAAATCTTGGGGAGTATTTCATTGAATTATAAAACATTGTAAAGTCTTGGCGATTTTTTTAATAAAGTATAAAACCATATATAATAATAGGAAAATGTATACATTAAACTGTAATATACTAATTTTACATATTTGGAAAAATAAACATAATTTGTCCATCCTCTAGACAATGCTACAAGCATTAGGGGTTATATTTGTCAAGGTTCTCACTATACACTCTTGCATATCCCTCTATCAGTGTTGATGATATTTCACCACAAAGTTCATATGTGTTGATCTCGACCACCACTTTCGTCAAGATCAGGATATATTAATCTTTTCTCTACCACTTCTATTATGGATTCTTTATTACCAATTCATCGAACATGAAAACACCCTTCAAACGAGTTCATCATGGGATGTTCTTAAATAGGAGAACACATAATTCTATCCATAAATAAATCCAAAAGTATAATAATATTGGTAGGTCACATTCCATGTATGAATTCCTCTCTAATCATCCATTTGTACTAAAAAAGGACCCCTTTCCAAGGAAGAGAGGTCTCTTTTATCCCTTATATATTTATTGTCTTATAAAAAAGTAAAGGGACACATAACTTTATAATAAATGTTGGGCATAAATTAGGCCTTAGAAAAAGAGATAGTCTCAATTAGATTGCCATAATTCAACATGAAAAATAAGAGAGGTAGATTAAGTAAGGGCTATTATGTCATCATGTATATCTATACCTGACAGTAGCATGATGCACAGTCAAAGTCCTATCACCCATTTTAATCCCATTAAGGGTAGCACATGCTATGTCTATCACTTGACATAGCGCCTTTGGACATATATGACATTTTGCATGGACAACTATTCTTGTGGGAGAGCCATGGAATATTCTATTCCAAACCTCTTTGCATTTTTTCAAACAATAACGATACGTGATTTTGTATTATTGAGGTAAAATTAACATTGAAAGGCTCCTAAATTTCATCTAAATAGTGTCGCAAGCTCACCTGTAGAAATTTCTTTTGTTAACAATTCAAAAAACAATTGTTCAATTGATTATTGCACCAATGCAAGTTTCCTTTGTTATGCAACTAGGGCAACAAAATAAACTTAATACATTTATGGAGGAATAGAATGACATTCAAGGACCCCACAAGAGTACCTCTATAGTTTTCAAGTCCAACATCACATATATTTGGTACTTGGAAACTTGTTGTTCAACAAAAACTTGTATTACAAATCCATTCTAGAAAAAGAGAAAAAATAGTGCAAGATTTAAGATATCTTGCTAAAAGGACACATCAAGCTAAGTGCTTTGGCTTGTGGAAGTCCCATTCCACTTGCAAAAAAGAAAGATGCTACATAGCACCTCTACAGTGACTATTGTGCCCTTAACAAAATTATAGTCAATGATAGATATCCAATCTCGTATATTGAAGACCTTCTAGACACATTGAATGGAGTCGAGATATTTTACCAAGATTGACTTTAAGTTTCACTACCATCAAGTTTAAACCAACACTTTATTTGTTTGGAACACTAGATTCAAAGGAAGATTTAAACTATTTGAGTGGTTGGTGATACCCTTTGGCATAACAAAGGCACCAACAACCTCCATGCAGTTGATGAACGATGTTTTGCACCCATTTATAGATAAATTCATTGTGGTCTACCTCAACGATGTTCTTATATTCAATAATACATGAGATGAACACTTCCAATGTATTGTGCAAGTCTTTCAAACTTTGCACCAACATAAGTTCCTTTATAACCTAGATAAATAATCATTTTCCATGAAGTACATACTATATCTTGGCTTCATTATTGATTAAACAAGTGTGCATGTGGATCCAAAGAAAATATAGGCCATCCACAATTGGCCTACCCCAACCAACATCAAAAAGTTATGAAGATTCCTCTACTTGGCACAACTTTACAGGGGATTTTTCTTGGGTTTCTTTTGATGTTACACATCCCTTGCATCAGATCTTGCATGAGAATTCCAAGAAACTCATTTTCAAATGGGATCACATGTAACACAAGTTATTTGAATAAGTTAAGGTGCCTTATGATAGTCTTAAGCCTACTTAATCTCCATCAGAAATTTGAGAATCAAACCAACACCTCTTAGTATGCACTTGGCATTGTTCACATCCACCATGGAAACCCAATCACATACCGTTCAAAAACATTCATTGATGTTATCCGCAACTATTCAACCTACTTCCAGGTTTCAAAACATTAATATTAGTTGTGATTTGAAGCAATCTTTACCAAGGTCATATATTGATGTTGTCACTGTCTTTGTGTACATGCAGGGTTTTGATACAATTTGATGAAACCTCCACAACAACAAACCAGCTTGGCATGACCCTATAAAGAAAAGGTGTCTCTGATCTCCAGTAGAATGGATATGAGTGCATAATGTTGCCCGAACTAACCAATCGTCCCTTAGCCTTCACAACATACATAATATCTTTATCAACATCCATTACATATCATCCTTTGAAGTCAACAATATTTTCAATAAAGCATCCATTTGCATCAACTAGGATTAGAAGATCCTCTAAACTCGGTGAACCTCCAGTCTTGGTGTTTTATGCCAAAAACTCAATAATATTGGAAATCTTTCCAACTGACGTAACGAACCTTTTAAGCACATGGATGCTCATATGACCATTGTGCTTTAGTGGTTTATAAAAAAATATGTGACCAACGTCATAGTCATTTTTCCCAAAAGGTAGGGGGCCTGACAGGGCGTCCTAGTCTCCCGACTGGTGAGCTTCTCGTGGAGTACAAACACCTCGATCCCCCACCATACCTCTGCACTCCACGCCAAATATTCATTGTGAGAGTACTCTTTATAAACCCATAATAAAACTTCTGCACTTTTCATGTGGGACTAAACCTTGATGGGAAATTAGATCAACACCGACGATCTCTTGATCCGACGGTTGCTGAGTCTCCATAACATTTTTTATTAATCCACGATTCATTGCCATTTGATGAGCATATGACTACTGGCAGGATCAACTAGATAATGCAGCTGGATGTATAGATCCCTATCATGACCACGATCTAATGATACAAGTTGTGATGCAATGCATACTGCCTTACTCATGCAATCATGAGAAGAATGATAATGCTTGGAAATCGCTCTCAAAAAGTTTTTTTTCTCAAATGGATAATGACTGTAAGGATAAGGCATTGAACCACTCTCGACCCAACAATAAAAAACATCATCAAAACACCTAAGAACCGTCAGTGTTTCATGAAAACCTGCACAAGAGATCTAGCTAAAGAAAGTACAAACAAAGCTTATCAAGAAATGAAGAGAGATTCAATATGGAAGCATGAGAAAATATATTCACACTACTCCAATGAGTTGATGATTGATACATAGATCATGATCAATATGATACAATGAATGAGTGGAATACACTCATATATAGGAAAAAACATTCCATAATTAAGAAAAGAAATCGCAGTTAACTTTCCTTAGGAATGCATGCATGCATAATAGTGATGGTAAAAATAGAAAGTCTAAAATAGAACTAGTCAGTTAACTCCCACTGAATTGGTGTGTCGAAAATATAAATTTCTCCAACATCCCCCCTAAACATCACTATGGAGTAAAAAATGAGTCCTGGCTACTAGGCCATTTTAGGTACTCATGTACAATGCAACTAATGAACATTAAATAAAACTGAGGAAAGAGGGAGAACCACGTGGGAACAAAACCCCCCCTCAAAAGATAACGTATCAAAAGAAGAAAATGACAACTGCTAGGAAACTGTGTTCTTCACTGCAAGACGATCCTGCAAAGTCTGAAACTTCTGCTCACTGAAAGTCTTCGTGAAGATGTAGAAATATTTATGGATCTAATGAAGTCCTTTGGCAACCTATCGGGCCTTGTATCGATTGATCCTGTGGGCCCATCTGCACCTGAAAATATTCCTTTCTGGTGGAAGTGGAAATAGATTCCAAGTCTGGTTCTATAGGAGTGAGTCATACTCCTTCTGCATGGCTGCTTTCCATAATGGATTTCCCACAACCCTATTGTAGTTCTGTGGATCAATAGATTGAACCATATAACAATGCATGGGCATCATAGGTTCTGAAGCTGAAAATACATGAGAATTCTCCTCGTGTTGAGATAGATTCCTCCTCGAATCCAATGGATTCCTTGCAAGGTTTCCTGCTTCCTGAAGTGTGGTATGTGCTTTCTTGGGCATCTTCTGAAGCTTCAACACTGGCTTCTTATTTGGATGTACTACCTTCTTATTTCCATGTACAAAATCTGAGTGTATGGAATCATCTCTGATGTCTGAAACTGATGGAAGAACAAGAGCATATGCATGTTGCACTAGAGGTGCATGCAAAGTACTCTCCTTATGTGTAAGTAGAATAGAGGAGTCATTGTCAGAAAACTTAGTGAATTTATACAACCTTGACTTGTGATCCACCTCACCAATTGAAATGATGGAATTGTCATGCATGTCAATTACTGAAATTGAATCCGATGTAAATTCAACCTTTTTATCTTTCTGAGTGATTTGATAAACTGAGAGCAGATTCATAGAAATATTTGGAACATGTAGAACATTCTCAAAAATCCCATTGTGGAGTTCCACTCTCCCTTCTTCTGCTACTGCTACTGGAGTGTCATTCTCCATGAGAATAGGGGGTCTTGAGCATGGACTCAAAGAAGAGAAAACTTCCCCTTTCACTGCCATATGATGGGATGCACCAAAATCTATAATCCATGAATCAGATGAGGAATTAATTGCAACTAGAGAATGATGATTACCTTTCTTAGGAGCAGGATCTTCTTCCTTCCGCTTCTTGACTCCCTCTGGAATGAAGTTTCTAAGGTTGTTATGTTGAAGTGTCTGTGCCATAAGATCGATCTGTTTCTTCATGCATGCGGATTCTTCATGATTCACTTTATTGCAGTAAGTGCATTGCTTTCCCTTCTTCTTCTTCTTCTTGGAATCTGAAGAGCCTTTGGAACCTGAAGAATCATTAAAGGGTTTGGAATATCCCTCCTTCCTGTTATGTTTGGATGAACCTTTCCATCATGCATGGTGAGTGCATGTGCTTTGGGATCTTTCATGAGGCCCATCTATATGATTTTTGTCTGCTCTTGTGTAAGAGACTCAATGAACTGAGCCAACGTAGGCATTTTCCAATTTGTTCCAAAAAGACATCTGTCAGAATGGAAATTGGAGACATATACAACGTATTATAGTCCTAGCTTGGCCAAGATTGTTAGAATAAGTTGTTTCTCTTGTGTAGACTTATCAATACCACCTTCACCCAAGATTGATAACAAAGATTTAAATTTAGTAAAAAAATCTTGTATATTATAAAAACTTTTAGGGTCTAAGGTATTCAACTCTACCTCAAGCATATGACCTCACATCTCATCCTGCTTTCCAAAGAGTCCTTCCAGGGTGGTCCAGATCGCATTTGGAGTCTTGCATGTGCCAACATGAAACCACAAAGCAGTGGAGATTAACTCAAGAAGTAGTCCTGTGGCCTCATCCTTACGGTTCTCCCATCTCATCTTCTCAATCGCTGATGTAGGTTCTATTTCTGTCACCATCGTCAAATTATACAGTCCCTTTCTTTTGAGTTGGAATGTCGCCTTGGGCTTCTAATCAAAATAATTGTATGGTGTGAGGATTACCACCAAGTTTGAATGTATAATATTTGTCCTGTCCATCTCTCCCACTATTTCTAAGAACCCCTAAAAATTTACTCTCAATCTGCACGTGAAAAATTAAGAAATCACGACAGAAATGGCACTTTAAGTGAAAATTCATATCAGTTTCAAGAGATGATCTTGCGACTTACTTTCTGAGACAACGATGAGGAATATCGCCAAATGGTTGAAAACCCACTTCCAAAATGGGTCGATTTACTTCAATGGAAGGCCGTTTTCTCCAAAATGTAATATTTTGGGAGCAATGAATGTAGAAAGGTACGGCCACAGATTCGTATAAGTTTCAGGAGGATATATTGCGGCTTACTTTTTGAGCAAACGGTGAGGAATCTCGTCAAACGGTTGAAAACCCACTTCCAAAATGAGCTGATTTACTTTCCTTTAGGGCCGTTTCCTCCAAAACGTAATATTTTGGGAGGAATAAATGATGAAAGGTACGACCATGGATTTAGCTCGCCGAAACCTAGATTTTCCTTATTCTTTGGCTTTTCTGGCTTGCTCCAAGCAGCATATCTCTGATACCATGTCAGTGTTTCACGAAAACCTGCATAGGAGATCTAGCTAAAGCAAGTACAAACAAATCTTATCAAGAAAGGAAGAGAGATTCAATATGGAAGAATGAGAAAATATATTCACACTATTCCAATGCGCTGATGATTGATACATAGATCATGATCAATATGATATAATGAATGAGTGGAATACACTCATATATAGGGAAAATCATTCCATAATTAAGAAAAGCAATCAAGTAGTTAGCTTTCCTTAGGAATGCATGCATGCATAATAGTGATGGTAACAATAGAAAGTCTAAAATAGAACTAGTTAGTTAACTCCCACTGAACTAGTGTGTCAAAAATAGAAATTTCTCCAACAAGAACTCCATAGTTGGGACCTCTTCTAGAAGGAATTGTGATGTGATCAATTGTATGCCGATGTAGATCAACCACCTTGACACCTGAAAGCTCCTCTAGCTTTTTAATTGACCCCACAACAACATTTTCCTCTCCATCATCACTAATCTAGATCAGGAGAGGTGTGCCCCAAAATCTACTTCGACTGACTACCCAATCCCTAGAATTCTCAAGCCAATTGTGAAAGCATTTTTCCTTAACATAATCATGAACCATTGTCGTCTGTTTATTATTCTCCAATAGTTTGTATTTAATATTTTCCATAGGCAGGAGCACAATGCACAACACCAGTACCACTATCATCCTTCTTAAATATCATAGGTTCTACCCGTACAACTGGTGAATTGATAATATATAGCCGGAGAGCATCAACTCAATAGTTGTCCACAACTTCCATTGGCGGGGGATAATTATCTAGTCTTTTGCTCATTTTCTTTCCATCCTCAGCTAAAACAAGACCATTTCAAATCAGATTTCTGAATGCTGGTTTACCAAACATAGCAGTTGATAACACCATAAGAGTATAGAACCATCCACGAGTTTGATCAAGGCCTTTTGCAATAAAATGCCCTGGGAAATAATTGTTGTCACTTGAATTAGCCATGTCCGGTAACCCCTGGAGGACCATAGTAACTTAAAATCTTCTACGAGGTGGCCTTCATTGCAAAGTACATTGATTATTTAGTAACTTCATTAGGCATGGTTCCCTTTAATTCTCTTTCCTTGCATAGTTTTAAAGATTCATCCAAACGCCCTTCTCTGCACAGGAAATAAATTACTTTTGCACAAACAACTTTGTGTTCCAATTTTTTTTTAAGAAGACCTTTCCATTGGAAAATATATTTTGATTTAAAAATCATTGATCCAACTCTTTTGTCATTGCCGACCTTAGGGACAAGGAAAAGTTCTTCTACAAACAATACTTCAAAATTACAAGGCTATGTTGTCTTCTTTCATGCACATTGTCAATGCTAAGTGTCTCTCCTCTTTATGACATCCAGGACAAGGCCATTAATGCCAACCTGTAATGCCATATTTCCAACATATTGCTTTCTGAGGGAAATTTATTTATGTTTTGTGTATGGAATTCTTGTGCAAGTCTGTTTTATCTATAATATATATGCAATTTTTTAGTGTTCCTTCAAAGGTTCTGAGCCAATTTCCTTTAAATCTGGAAGCCCTGTGAACTGTTCATCGATTCCATCTCTATTATAGACTGCATGAAAAAGCTCAAATTTGAACATGACCTATCCTTCAACGTCCACCATACAAATGATTTTACTTCTATGTGCTGACATAGCATATTCTACTTCAGGATTCAAATCTGAATCTCTACAATGTAACTAATGTCCATAGTGATCTGGTGAAATCGTTGTGAATTTCTAAGATATTCTATAAGGAATGAATTTTAAATTCAATGCCCTTGCACACTTTAATTTTTTATGTGGCAACATTGAACATTGAATCTGATGCCCTAATTTTCCCTCCAA
>SNQJ01S0038282.1:75717-94029 GCA_010110895.2 Picea sitchensis | reverse complement strand
CCTGAAGCACCATTTGGGAGACTAGAAGGCTCAGGAAGTGGTTATAGGTTTTGGTCACATGGATACCTCACTTTTGTAAACATAGTAAGTCGTGACCCTTCTTAAGATTATATATATTGATGGGACATTGAAACTGTTCAAACATTTCATCTATCAAATAGCTAAAAGTATATATGTACTACATCCTCTCCTTGGCTTTTAAGTTTTTGTTTTTGACTGATTGGCAGAGTGTGTAGTGGATTGATTCCATTTTTGAGTCACTGCATGTATTTCTTACAGTTAATAGAAGAATATTTGATTGAGAGTTCATATTTTATCAGAGTGATGTGTTTGTGGAACTAGTATTCAGAATCTATTGTTTTGATCAGTGTTTACATTTTCAGATTTTATCTCTTTGGCTGATGTTGATTTTGATTCTGGAGGTTCTGTTGTTGAGTTCACTATCACTTACACCAATTCTGTTGTTTGTTGTTAGTACTTGGCTAGATATGTACAGGATCTGAATCATGGCTTTAAGGCTTTATAATGAAATGGAGGGTGAAAAAAATTGTGCAAGCTTTTAAGGGAATCATTGAAGAAGGGAATTGTGGCAGATGAAGTTGTTTGTGAAAAAGTAATTTATTACCTATGCAGAGAAGGTTGTTTGGATGAATCTTTAGAACTGTGCAAGGAAATTGAATTAAAAGGCACCATGCCTAATGAGGTTACATACAATTCAATAATCGATGTACTTTGAAATGAAGGCCGCCTCGTAGAAGCTTTCAGGTTATTTGATGCTATGGAGAGAACATGTGTTATTCCCACTCTTACCACTTATTCTAAACTCATATGTGGTCTCTGCAAGGAAGGTTATTTAGAGGATGCAGATGATCTCTTGAAGAAATTGTTAGCCAAGGGCCTTGTCCCAAATATTAATATTTACAATCTACTGATTTCTGGATACTGCAAGCAAGGTAAAATTGAGGAGGCCTCCACTCTTCTCTTTGAAATGGAGAAATGGAGTATTATGCCAAATGGTTTTATGTTTGAGTCATTGACTAAAGGGAACTGCAAAATATGCAACGTGGAGGCAACTCTGACACTGTTTCATGAAATGGAAAGGAGAGGAATTGTGGCAACTCTCTTTTGCTACACCAACCTTATTAATGGGCTTTGCAGTAAAGGTAGGTTGGAAGAAGCAAGTAAAATTGTACAAGAAATGCTTGAGAGGGATTTACTTCTTGGCATCAATGCTGACAGTAGATTGCACTCTGAATATTGTAGAAGATTTGACTCTTTGGGAACTGATAAATTGTTTTATGGGTCAAAGCTTGATGTCTCATTTGTTGATTTCATCAAGGCTTTATCATGAAGGAAAGATACAGGAAGCAATAACTATGTTAAGGGAATTGGAATTAAAGAATACAGATTCTGGAATTTCAAGTTTTATTATGCAACTTGATAGGTCTTTCGATGATGATGACCTTGATACAACTTCCATGCCAACAACTAATACAGATGGAGAAATTCCAAAGGAGGGTTTGGTCACTCATGTCGACTTACAGATACGGACTCTATTATGAGGCTTTGTAAGGCAGGTAGAATGCAAGATGCTTTCATGTTTTATGATGAAATGATTAAAAAGGGGCTAGTGCCAAACTTTAAGACTTATAGTGTCCTCATTAGTTCACTTGGCACAAATGATAAGCTGCAAGAAGCAAACAAGCTAATGAAATAAATGTTAGTACTGATCAGCCATATCACTTGAGGGAGAACATTGTAAATGGTGGATAATTTCTGAGGTATGGTAAAAATTTAACTACTTCAAAGACAGGAACAATTGGAGAGGATTCGGAATCTGTTCCAGTCAGCATTTTTGTCAAGCGGCCCTCAGTTTTTTTTCATTTTTTTGGAATACAGGTTTAGGGTTTATCAGGTTGAGATCTTCGGCTCTTAACTGAGAGAATGATGGAAGATGGAAAGGATCCTCCACAGATTATTTATGTGACATCAAAGATTTATTTTCCTACCTTGTTTATTGATCAACACCTTTTTTCTGTTTGAATGTGGTTGGATGTTGATGACAATCAATTGATGTCTGCTCAAGAGAACTAATCTCTTAACTCGACAGTTTGATTATATATGTTTAAATTGGAACTTATTATACACAAGGCTCTGTCTTAAAGTTAGGAAAGTTTCAAATAAATTGTCAACCAACCAGCCCCACTTTCACTACCTAAATAATTGGTTTCGTCAAAAGGAATCATTATTCTGGTGCTTCAGAAAGAGTATTCAAAATTTTCAAGATTGAGGTATGTCCTTACTTCATGTAGAAAAATTGACCTACATGATGAATAGTATTGCAATCTTGAGAACTGCAGTTTATTGCTGATTAATAGACAAATTGAGTATTGTGTTTAATACTCTTGTATATTTAAAACCAAAGGACATTAGCATCCTAAATGAGGTACATATGAACTATCACTATTACAGAGGAGTTTGTCTTAAATAAAGTGAAACATGGTGACTTCCCTTCTACTTAATACTATTGTATCTTTAAAACTAAAGGACATTAGCATCCTAAATGAGCTAGAGGTGAACTTATATTTAAAACTAAAGGACATTAGCATCCTAAATGATCTAGATATGAACTATCACTATTACAGATGAGTTTGTCTTAAATAAAGTAAGACAGGGAAACTTCCCAGAATTGAGCAATTTTGCCACCTAAACTTGAGAACAATTTAGCCTATATTAGTAAACACCTGCAAGAAGATAAAAATGAACATAGATAGAGGTCACAAATGAAGATGTACTGGATAGTGGGACTGGGAACATATCAATTTCTTAACAGTTTTTAAGCTCATCTCAAATTGGGTCCACTATATCTTGGTTGATGCACAACAAAATAGCACCATGTGTGCTTCTTTATCTCTGGGAGTGTGGAAATAAAATATTTCACATGATCTAAAGTGCATGAGATATCATTTTATAGATTTAGGGCTAGCATACCCTCAATGAGATTTGTTACCCCATTTCACATAGGGGTAACTAGAGGAGTAGTAGAGATGATGAGGTTCTCATGCCCTCTATGGTGAGCACATTTCCCCATGTCGGAGCCAAATGTTACCCCCTCTCACCTAGCCATGTCCCCATGTCAGAGCTAGATCATGATGTTACCCCCTCTCACCTAGGGGTAACTAGAGGAGATCATTCTTCATGATCCACATTGCAGCTAATGGTCCCAAAGACGATGAACAACATTCTCCACAGATAGTATCCCCTCAGATGCCTCCCCCTTGTCATTTCTTAGATCATTCACTTGATCAACAAGATCATCGGATGATGGTGGTCCAATACATGAGGTACATTAGCCATTGTTTCATACAAAGTGTTACATTTAATGTATTGGGCATTTAGGTAAGGATCCTGGGTTGAATTCAGATAATGAATCATGATTCTTGGAAGTTATTCTTTTTTCCTTGTTTCACCTTAATGGCCATCATATGTACTCTAGTGAAGTGTTGTCACTCTTAGGGAAAAGAGGTACTATTGGGAGGCCTTGATAGGGGTAATGTGCCTGTACTTTTTCCATACTTAACACTTTCCATCTATATTCCTCCTGTTGTCCTATCTTTTGGGAATGATTGTTACATGTATCCCAAAAAAAGGTATGTACTTCATTCTCCTATGAGAAGAAGGCGCTTGAATGCTCGAGGTTGATGCAACTGGTAAAAATAATTGAAAGCGCATGTTATAGATGCAATATAAATAAAGGGATATGAATAATAAATCAAAATCCAAGTTAGCTTGAGATTTACCGGGTACCCCCTCGCTATGAGGTTGATGATGTGGCCTTTGATTACGATGGTACACCTCTTTGGAGAGGTTATGGATGCCTTCTCCTTGATGAGGTTATGGATGCCTTCTTGTTTGGTGCGCTATCCTTGGGGAAAGGTGCGCTACCCTTTTTTGGCTATCTAGCCTCGGGTTTGCTTCCAGAGTAATTCTCTGTCAAGGTTAAGGTACTCAGAGGGTGGCTTCACCCTTAAAGCCTGTTAAAGCCTGTTAGTACTTACACCAATTCTCTGTTGGTGTCTTCCAAGATGAGATAGCCAAACTAAAAATGAAAAAGTGAGCATGAAACTAGGGTTTATAGGTATAAAAGGGGAAACAAACACAACACTTAGTTGTTTTAGGGTTTCTTGTTGGGCCCATCCTAAATGAAACCTTACTGGGGAATTTTAATAATTAATTTGTGCTAAAATCAACACCTGCATACCCAAAATTGGGGTACATCACCAAATTCACCCAAGGTAAGGTGGGGTATGGGAAGGTTTTGCAGGTTATGGTAGGGTACAACATGGGATGGGTATAGGTACCTTTTTTATATGTATGTACATCCATGGTTATGGGTATGAAGAATCCATCCCCCAGGTATGTGTACCCATTCTACATTGTTCTTAGATTATTTTAAGATCACATTTGTTGAATGAACTCCCATGGTAATGGGTAGGGACTGAAGCCATAGGCTATATGGAGATGATTTTTTGCAATATAAATGAAAGGGTTGAAGTAATATTTGTGTCACCCACAATGGAGACATAAACCAAAGGAACCAACATATAACTTATATGAATTGCATACTCTAGCTGAAGCAGCCAATATAATTTTTTCCACCAAATTGCTATGTTTTAGACTTTTTGTAACAACACTTGAGAGGGAGAATGTCAGCGACTCACAGTTTCCAAGTTTCATATGATCATCTCAGTTACTTAACATTATTGTAGCCAAACATGAAGTAAGCAACTGCTTCAGTTACAATATGTCATATGTGAAAAAAGATGTACACCTTGCTTCCTGAATTTACAAGTGACATGCTACACACCATCATTGAATAATGTAAATATATCTTACATATAGTTATTTATGGGGCATATTCCTTGGATGGGATGTTATTGTGTGTCCATTCATGAATTATTTGATACCTTTTTTTCAGGGTCAGTTTTGTCACCATTTTGTGAAATTTGAAAGAACAAGGTTACCATGGGTGATGTTAGCAAAGTTGGTAGAAGTGTTGGCGGGTTGCTGCAAAGCGAGTGTCCTATTTCTACATTTAACTAAAATACATGAGAAATAATATGTTAAAACTTATCAGGTATATACATGTTTAGAAGGTATTGAAACCTTTTATAAATATGATTAATTAGACCTACTAAACCCCTCTGGTTTTTTTCCTAACATTTCTGAGTATGTTATCTCCTACATTTTCTAAACATTTTAGCTCTAGGACTGTTCTAGACACGTCGTTTAGTGGCCACTTATTTTAGTGTCTAGTCCCATTGACCTATAATTTGGTCATTTGTAAACTATTAATAAAATTATCCCCTCTTAGTAGTTGTTTTTCTTATGGGTTGGGAAACGTGAATCTTTCTTCATTATAGTTATTTATGGCTACATGGGTCAACATTATTTCAACTGTTGTCCATCTCCAACATTAATTCTTGTTTTCTTAATTTTCTTTCGAACCCCTAGCAGACAAATGGATTATTTTTAATTATTTTTTCATGATGTTTTCATTTGCAAATGGAATTGATGTTGTTGAACATGCATGGACAAGACTTTGCAAGTGTTTGGGACAAGATTTCCTTACATGAATGTGGTGACACCTCCACTTCTTCAATCTGCCCAGTTGAAGCCAGATGTGACCATCACTTCTACAGACTCAGATAATGATATTGATGAATCAAATGATGAAAGGAAAGATATGGTGTCGAGTTTTGTGGTTCTCCTTATTCACTTCCTTAATTAGGAAGTCATAACTGCTACTAGTTTTCCCATATTTTGCATATGAGAGATACTATTTAAGGTCATGATAGTTAATTTGATAGTGCAATAGAACATTTTAATTGCTTGGTTAGCCACATGCTTTTATTAATTTTTTCATAAGATGAAAAAATTACATGCCATCAAACTTATGTTCTCTTTTGCTAATTCTATGTTAGTGCAGTTCAAATGTTTTCCTGATACTAATTATTATGATGTTGTATAGATATTCACTGGATATATGGAACTACTATTGGTTCCATTGTCTTCATCATATTTAACTTGGTCCATTGTATCCCTTCTTCTGTAAAAAGTACATCGATTATGTTCCTATGCATAGATGTGGTTTGATGTAGGGCTATGTACTTAAATGCTTATGTATCATATCTTTAAAAAAAATTGTTTTTGTGGTTAGCTTAGTCCAACATATTCCTTTTTCAGTGCAAATTTGTTGTTTGCGTTCCTAGGTTTATTATGGACAAATGTATAACATTGCACTTCCATCCAAATATCTAGTGATTTTACTTTAATCTAAAGAGGAAATATTTCATGTCCTACAAATTCTCTCATATGACCCTTTAATAGAAGTAGAAGATATGTGAAAGTACATTAACACTGTCTTTTCTTATGTGGTTAGTTGAGTCTAACATGTTACTTTTTCAGTACAAATGGGTTGCTTGTGTTCCTAGGTTTTATTATGGCTAAATTTATAACATTTCACTTCAATCCAAATAATTAGTGCTCTTACCTTGATTCAAAGAAGAAATCATTCATATCCAGCATTGTTCTCATATCAACCTTTAATATAAGTAGAGGATATGTGAAAGTACATTAATATACTCTCTTTTCTTAATTAATTAGTGTGGAGACAATTACTCTTGGGGATAAAAAAACTGCAATCAAGACAACTATTTTGGAGAAGGTTACAACTTGCAACATGCTATGCTACTATGTTGATGAGTTAAAGAAAGGATTCTATCCATGGATTGATCAAGTCAGTTATGGTGCTACTCTTTGAATTCAATCTTTTTGGTAGTTGTTTCTAGTGATAGGTCAAGACATTTGCTAGTAGATGCATGTGTTTATTATAGTCATAATTCAAGATGTTGAATAAAAGTTGCACCTACACTAGTTCCTCTTAATTTTTACTTCTATGAATAATTTCAAAAGGATATTGTTTCAGATACCAATTGATATTTCAGTTTCTTATAGTGGCTTATTTCTTACACATTTCTCTTACTTGTTGATGCTCAAAACCGTATAGATCAAACACAAACTATCGATCTCTCTCAAGGGATAAGCAAGAGGCTAAGTGAGATAGGTACCCATGTTTAGAGCCTTGAATGGTCCCCAAATTACCTTGTGTATTCTTCACAAAGAGTAATAACATGGGAGTGAGAAAGAGAAAGGATATATAAACTATAAAATATTCAATGAGCTTTTCCTTTTAGGTTATAATATTTTTATGAATTTTATAAGAAAATAGGAAAATGGCCCTTAAATGTAAATGAAGTCTTGAAGTCTTATGTCACATGTGGGCATCATGCCAGTTCTTTATGCGGCCCTCCGAGTGTGTAATAATTTGGACTTAGTAGGCATCATGCCACTTCTTTATTTATTGTAGTACAAATTTGTACAATTTGCCTTCTCAAATTGTGTTGTATTTAAGGTTTTTGTTTCACTACTTCAACTTTTATCCATGTGCCATAATTATGATTATTTTCTTTAGATATTTGGTAATTCAAGGAAATATTTTTTTATTTCCTTTCACTTTGTGGCATGAATTAAACATCTTTACCTTTTAGGATCTACTATGTTTATTTTATATTTTCTTTGAAAATATTTATTGGTTATTTAGGAAGGGAAATGAGCTCTACTTAGCTAAGCAAAGAGAAAAATGGTCTATGCACCAAGTTCTTATGTGTTCATCATAGGAGATCTATTAGAATAAGACCTACATTCCTCTAATGCAATTACACTTTTGATGCCAAGACTAAAAGAGCATTACCTGTAGTCAGTGAAGGATGAGAGAATTTTTATTGCACTATCATTCTTGAAGATAAAGTTGAAGAACAAATTGATAAACAAACTTGAAAAAAAAACATTACATAGTTTCTGCTAATAATTCACATGTTATGGAGAGTTTCATGTAACTAAGAAAAATGTATTCTTATTGGTGCTTGTATCACATGGAAAAAATAGCTTTCTATATAATTCATGGTCATTTATTTCTTCATTTCTTTTCTGCAACTCAATTTTGGGAGTCGACATGTAGTAGGTTCCAAGTGACAGACATTGCATGTGATACCCTTAATGAGCTTAAAACAAGTGATAGGACTTTGACTATGCACCATTCTATTGCCAAGTATAAATAGACACGATGGCATAATATCCCTTACTTAATCTACATCTCTTATTGTCCATGCTTAATTATGGAAGTCTAATTGAGACTATCTATTTTTCTAAGGCCTAATCTATGCCATACCCAACTTATTTCATTACAAATTTATGTGCCTTTATAAGACAATTAAAATATATGGGATAAAAGAGCCCTCTCTTCCTTCGAAAGGGGTCATTTTTTAGTACAAACGGATGATTAGAGAGGAAGTCATGCATGGAATGTGACTTATCAATATTCTTATACATTTGGAGTTATTGATGGGTAGAATTATGTGCACTCCTATTTAGAACATCCTATGATGAACTTGTTTGAAGGGGCCTTTCATAATCGATGAATCAATAATAAAAATCCCTAATAGAAGTGGTAGAAAATTAATATATCCTAAGCTTAAAAGTGGTGAAGACCGGGATCAACATGAACTTTATTGGTGAAATATCATCAAAATTGATAGAGGGATATGCAAGGGTGTATAGTGAGAACCTTGACAAACATAAACCCTCATGCTTGCATCATTGTCTAGAGGATGGAAAAATTATGTTTCCAAACATAAACCCTCATGCTTGCATCATTGTCTAGAGGATGGAAAAATTATGTTTCTTTTTCCAAATATGTAAAATGAGTATATTACAATTTAATGAAAACATTTTTCTATTATTGTATATGGTTTTATACTTTATCAAAAAAATCACCAAGACTTTACAAGGTTTTATAATTCAGTGAAAGATTCGCCAAGATTTTACAAGAGTTTGTAATTTAGTGAAAGATTTGCCAAGTTTTTACAATATTATATAATTGACTAAAAGATTCGCCAAAAACTTATATATACATACTAAATTATCGATAAAATCGCCTTCAATTTTTCCTATGTATCATGAGAATTCACCCATTTATTATACATATAAATTTAGGGAGGGGGGTCTTAAAATCACCCCTGCATTTATTCACACTTGTTGGATTGTACTGGACTACCTTGGGGGTCATTGACATCAGTGGTGATTTCCCTCGCACTTGTTAATAGTTTTCATCAATGACTGGTAATCAAGTGGTTTTTATTCACGTTCGACTTCAACATCTGTAATCGCGTGATTAGAATCGTACGAACGAACGATGGATTGAAGACCCTGGACTTCACCATTTTGGGTCCAAGTTGCGAAGGAGTATTTTTTATTTGTTTTGACACATAGATCCACCTTGTATGTCTCATGGCTATGTCCGTACTTGAGTTTTTGATGCATGGATCCACAGTGTATTCCTAGTGGCTATGAAGAATCTTGTTGACATGGATCCACGTTGTATAATTGGTGGCCATGACCTACACCTATGATTTCAATCATTTACGGTTTGAACATGGGAATGCCTGCTTCGGACATGGTGTGATATTGTACAGATGCTTGATTGTTTGCAGGCCCCTAATTGGTGCACCCCTAGTTCTTGACACATACACACTTATTTTACAAAGTATTTCAACTATCTCGAGTTCCAGCCTCATGCTTTGGGGGGCATTCTGTTACACATTATTTTGGTCACCCTGATGATGATTACATAAACATGTGTTCAAGTTCCCAATATAATCTTTTCTCCTAAGAAAATCAACCTCTTTCCACCCTTGCAAGATGAATTTTTGGAAGGCCTTCGCAAGCTTCTCCTTTTACACAGTGCGGAAATCCCTGATTTTCGCATGATGCACTATAGCCAGCCTACGGGATTTCCACAGGCTGCTATATAGGAAGGTCGCGGCGGCGCTTTAAAACTAAAAGAGGAAAGAAGTTCTAGTAGCTTCTAGAAGTGGAATCTTCTGGAAATATGAGGTGGTGTCCATATGGTTACGATCCTACTAACTTCTCTAATTTGATGGGATCATCCTCATCTCTTTAACCACTTCAGCTTCTCCTATATAATGATAGGCTTCTCATGGAAAATGTTAGAGGTACAAGCATAAAGAAGCATAGAGACTGAAGAAAGAATAGGTTGAAGACTGTGTGAAGAATCCTATTTCAAGTGATGCTTGAGGTCTCCATTCATCCATCAAGCATTTGAGAGAAATATTCATACAAATGTCGGAACAAATGTATGTGTGTGTCAGAACAAAGGGCCACTGAAAGGGAACTTCCGACATCAAGGTGATTCAGTTGTATCTTCTACCTTTCATTAATATAATACAGTGGCACATCTCTTTCCCATAAAATGATTCATATTTTATTGCATGACTCCTTGATCACATGTTTAGGTTGTCATTGAATTTCACTATTGTTGCTTTCGCATTGGTTGATTTGTGCTATTGCAGATATGATCTCATAGGAACATCGGAGTAAGGCAGGATCAACAAAGACATAAGGAAGATATTCATAAGGTATGTTATCTATTCCTTCTTTGGTAGTTAAAATCAATGATTGAAACCTAGGGAAAGTATAGTGTTCCCTCTTGTTTTGTTCTATATCCATGTGGGTCTAGGGGGATTAATTCATGTCCACATCTATCTATTTACCCATTAACACACCATGTTTCCCTCGGTATGTAAATATAACTATATGGGCCGAGGAACTATGGAAAACTTAACAGTGTGAATGTTTGATTTGATGGACCTTGTGTAGAAGGTCGATGAATATAAATTCTGATTATTTTAATAGAAAATGGTTATGTGTTGCATGACTACTGAAAGAGGGGATGTGCTAAGAGAGAGACCATGAAATGTTGTGAAAGGTGGTGGAGGGGACCAGGAATCGTTGCGTTGACCTCCACTGAACCAGTACCATGCTGGAATTAATTTTCTCAGATCAGAACAACCCTCTAACCAGGAATGAATTTATGTCAGGATAGTAGGTGGGAAGGCCTCCTCAAGAGTTAATGAGGGATGGGGAAGACTACCCATCAATAAGGCTTGTGGACCTGACCATGGACTGGAAAATTCAAGCCACATGCAATCTTGCTAAGGGAGGCAAGAAAGGAAGTGTGGTGGATAGAGGGAGACCTGCGAAAAATTCAGAGACAGGAAAGGAAACTCTCGGGTCCGAGGAAGGACTGAAGGAGGAATAGTGAGTTATGATCACAGAAATTAGAGATTGAACCAGGAGAAGGAGAGTAACCTTCATCCTTATTTATTTTCTGTATTGGGAGAAGGAGAGTAACCTTCGTCCCTGACTTTCGTTGAGATGGAAGTAAGAGATTGAATCTCAAAGCATCGTGGCTTACGCTCGGGGGTGGACAGTGATAAATCCATTGTGAGTGATTGAGATTATGGTTGGGTGGAAACGAGCATCCCTTTCAGCAGTCGCATCACACTCTATGGTTCTGATAAGTGTTTTATTTCCTTATGTTTTGAATTTTAAATAATGAATGCATGAGAGTATTTAAATGTCTATAAAGGTTCCCTTCTCTGTATTAAATGATTAATTTATGAGTATATGTTTGTTTCCTTGAGAACCTATAATTCTGCTTGGATTTCCATACGCCCCGGTTTAATCACTTGAAGGAGCTTTCCCTAGGAATTTACATCATCGTTCCAGAGTCGGAGCAAGACTCTGGGCATATTTAACGATTTGGTAACCTCACAAGTTACCTTTCCTTGATTCATAGCTTAAAGATATGTGAGTCAGGAAGGTGTTCCCTTCATACCAATAGTCTAGGAGACTCTGAACTTGCTCGTATTTCCTTAACCAAAACCCCGGCTAAGAGTGGGGATCATAGTCCCAGAGTTTTATGAAGATCCACGTGACCTGGGTCTAGGAGCTTTGGAGCTCGAGGCTCTGAGATGTCATGTTGTACGAAGGTCAATTTAAACCCTGCAATTGATATGCATCGTCAATATATGAACGGAAATTGAGGGTGGGGAATCACTCTGGAGTGTGAAGGTGAAAATAGCAGACGTGCTAGTTCGTGGCCTGCAATTCACCCTTGTCATTGATCTCAACGGGCTAAAGGATTAACGATCCTAGATAGACTAGAACCAAGMGAGCACTTTCCAAAATGTGGAAATCAAACTCCCTAGTAAAGAACCTGCATGTTGGGACCCCACAATTCCTATGAACCGTCAATCATTGTTGACCTTCGATCTAAGTTTGAAGTGATCCCTAAAACGCAAGGAGCACATGGGACGGAAAAAACCTTCCAAGAGGTCAAGCTCAGAAGAGATAGTGCTTTCAAGAGCATAGACAAAATCCAGAAGACAGGCCCGTAGAAGGAGAAAAGGTCGAATCCTTTGAGAACTTAGAAAACCTTCTAAGTCGGAGTAAGTCAAAATCCTAGGAGGAGGAGCGACAGTGGTCATTGGATCACATCGCAGAGGTTTGACARTCGTCTCATATAAACAAGGTGCATGAACCTTMGTACCTTGCACACGCAGGACAAGAGGACTTACCAAAGTTCTAAAGTCTCGAAGTAGTTTGGGACCGTCCATAGTCAAGAGGGACATGTGGCGATGGATTGTGGACTCCAGAGAAATCTATTCGAGKTTTTTCGATTAAAATTTGAAATTCCTAAACCCTGAAGACCCGAAGTGAATCTAGACYGCACGATCCATAGAGACACATGGCGACAAATCATGGACTCCGGAGGAATCTCTTCGAGAGGAAACAAATTTGAGACTTGAGAATCCCGAAGCACGGAGAGCCAGAAGTTTGAAGTACAATCTTAGTCGTCCAATCACAGGAACATATCTGAGCCATCAGATTGTTCGGGGTAAACTTTAAGTGTTGGATCACCAGAGTGGATCTGAGCGGTCAGATACCGTGAGTCCGGGAGGAGGCAAGTTTGAAAATTGATATTCCCAAAGTGTGGAAATCCCTAAGAGCCAAAGAGTCGTGAGTCGTTGATTGGCATGGGGACACTTGTCAACAAATTGAGATCTCCAGGAAGATTGTAGTGGGGTTTTAGTTTGAGAACTGAGATTTCTGAACCCCGAAGACTCGAAGTGAACATGGACCGACAAATCTAAGGGAGACGTGGTGTGAATTTGTGAGCTCCAGATGAAGACCCGAAGTAATCCTCAATCGTCAGATTAGGAGGACACGCATTATAGGATTGTAGCCTTCGGATAAAAGTCATTGAGAAAAAGGCCTGAGATTTGATATCTCATAAGTCCAAAACCCGAAGGAGATCTCGACCGTCAATTGAGACGAGGGTTGGAGGAAATTTGATTAAGTTAAATGGTCAAACACCCGAAGTGGAAGAAAGATCGTTGATTGAGTAGGACAGGTGTCTACATATCATCAGCTCTGAAAATTTGAAGTACGAAAGAAGCAGGGTTTGAGATTTCAAAACCCCGAAGTCCGGAATTGCAAAGAGATCACAGTCGTTGATCTAGGAGGGACATATCTGGTCCATATATTTGAGAGGCACAGATCTGAACCGTTGATTCTGATACTATCGTCAATATCGCGAGATTGACGATCATGTAGCATTGCGGGGACAAGAGTTGCGTGAAGTTTAAAATATCGAGGGTGGGCCGAAATTCAAACCATGGTTTCATCAAGAGGACACGTGGAGACTTGAGGAGGATTTCGATCACAAAATTATATTGACCCCAAATCACTTGTGGTTGTACCCGTAATCGAGTGATCATTGCCAAGGTCACATATGAGGAGAGGCCAAGAGAAAAGGGGCGAACGCCAACTCCGAGACTTTGTTGAAGCATGAAGGAGAAGGTCACAGGTATCATAAGACCTGTGACAGAGGCCGAAATGGCTTGTTTTTTATTTAGAGGTGAGACTATCATGGTATCAAAGTCTCGTTTGATTTAGACTCGGAGAATCTTGACAGGAGGCTCAGGCTGAGTCCTGGACTTTCCAAATTAGAACCCATAGAGAGAAAGAGGATTTGTTCCTGTAAGGAGGATGAAACTTTAAACTTGTTGTTATTTTCCTTTTCCCCATCGTGGGTGTGTTACATTCACCTTTAGATCTATATTTCTGAAAGGACTGTCTCAAAAAGGGTCCTTCATTTTGAGGGGTAAATCTTGGTCCCATATGGAGAATTTTACTCTTCAAATAATGCAAGAGAGTCTCAGATCTCATTGAAAAACCTTTGTGGTTGTTTGTTGGACATTTATAAAATTATCTTACCTATCTTATCTTATATTATTTGATACTTCCTCTCACTTACTTCACTCTCCTAGAGCTTCAAATATTTCTCTGGTACCAAATGGTGCAATCGAGGATATGGCATGCCCACTTAGTGAACCTTCCCTCACTTTTAGACTATGCATAGTGATCAACAACAAAAGTTAGAACAAGAATGCACTGCACGAACTCGTATGGGTCACAAAAAAATTCAGGCAACACAAAGAACTAGATTACAACTACAGGGGAATATGCCTATCATGTTCATACTAAACATACATAATTCCTATATAGATTCAATTTATATCTCAACCCTCTATTTTGCCTCTATTGTATACTCTAACACTATGCTTAGAGTGGCTAAACAATCCTAATTGTTTCTATCATATTTATTCCCATGTTTGTTGATTTTTTAGCGTCAACAAACTCTTCACACGCCTCCATGACACTTCAACTGCATCACTCTTCATCTTCCTTTGGTTCCCTTGATCCTTAGTAGTTGCTTCATATACCTTTTGTGATATTTCATATTCTGATGGCGTGCTCTCAATCATGAGCACTCATTTCATATCTCATGTGTTTCTTTCTAAGCTCATAATCACTTACATCATCCACCATGCACTTCTCTACCTATTATGTTCTTTTCTCTTTTTCACTTGAACTATGCACTATACTTCTCTCTCGTCGCACTTGTTCTTCAAATTCTATCGTCCCGATCTGTTATTGCACACATTTCAATATCGTGTTTTTCTTCATCTCTTCTATGTTGTAAATATGGATATACATGTTGGCATTGATGGCATTTGCACTGATGTCAAATAGATGAGAGACATTGTTGTTGGTTGGCATTGAAATTGACAATAGATCTGTGATGGTGATAATAGGCATTAATGGCATTAACAGTATTGAATCTACTGCATAGTTATGACAGCATACAGATGGTTTTGGAGAGAGCTCATTTTGATTATGTGGATGTATCATAGATAGATATTGAGTTGTTTCAAGTCACAGAAGATGCCTTGTAATCATGGATAAGTGGTATCAGCAAGACAGGTTCCAAAGAGAAGTTGAAGCTTATAAAAGAACAAGTACCATAATTTGTGAGAGACATGCATATCAAAATACTCTTGGTTCTGGAAAGATTGCAAGTTATATTACTATGATGTATCATGTAATCTAGCTCAAGCCCTTTGCTAGGCAGGGAAAGAAAAATATGTTGTTAATAAGTGTGAAAACTTGGAAAAGGTCGCTATGCTGGACAGTGAAGGTTTGAAAATGAATGCAGTAGCACTATGGCATTTAGGAAATAATGTTTATCTATTTCCATGGTTCATAAAGCAGTGACCATTTCAAAGGATAATATCAAGGCTTCCACTCTTGGACCGGTGTGTAAATTAGTTTTTAAAATGTTGGGGCTACATGTAAATAGTTATTGCACAGTAACTCCAAGAAGCAATACAACAAATAAAATAAGAAATACAACAAAAGCATTAGATAAGGTTAAACAACAAGAATGGATACATGAATCAAAGTTGGTTGTAGATTGTGGCACAAGAGACAAACTGCTTGTGCAGTTAAAGAATAAGCAAAAAAAAAATGGATCAAGCCAAAAAAAAATAAAAAATTAGTTATGCTGAAAAGAGCTTCTCCCATGCCTTCTGTAGACCTAATCCACAGATCACTTATTATGGAAGGTTCTTTTCCACCCAAAATTTTTACTGGTTCTATGTTGAATGGAAGCTTTGTTGCTCCAAAACAAGTTAGTAAGGTCATTAGAAATGGAGCTGCAAGAACACACATGAATGAAGATACAAATCTTTTGGACATTGTTGATAAAGGATTCTCATTATAAGTTGATCAAGTTGTAGGTTCCCCATAATCCTCTGAAGCATTGATGTTGTCTTCTTATTCTCTAACATATGTTCCTGATGGCACATGGCGAACTCAGGGAATTCTAGTTTCAAATCTTCAGGAGCATCAGTTAGTTCTCAATGATATTGCAGTTTCACATTATCACAATTTTTTTGTAACTTCCTCAGATGTGTTTTTAAAAAACAATTGATCTTGTGCCTTGCATCAACGAAAACTATCAACTGAACATTTCATTGTAAAACCATAATTTTTTTCTGATAGATTAACTGCAGTTTGTGAAAGTACAGAACACACTATGAATGCTTTTTGTTTTCAACCAATTATAACAAGAAGACAAAATATTTATCTATAGATATCTTCTACATTGTTTCTAAATCATTTTCATATTAGAATGTGTTGGATTATTGAGAGGGGGGGTGAATCAGTAATAGAGCAATTTAATCCCTTTTAAGCATATAATCCAAGTGTTATATCAATGAAGCATTATTATCCAATAACTTCAGAGTAAATAAGCAATGAACAAATGAACAATCATACACATACACAGTACACCAATGTTTTATGTGGAAACCCAAATCGGGAGAAAACCACGGAATGTTTTTTCTTATATGTCTTGAAGAATTACATTCATTGGAAGCACCGACTTCCTTTGTTTTCCAGCTGCAAGTGGAAGGAGGCTCCAACCCCCTAGTTTCTCAGGCTACAACCTGAGGGAAGCTCCAACTCCTTAATTCTCTGGCTACAACCAGAAGGAGGCTACAACCCCCTATGTTCTCCATATACAACTGGAAGGTGGCTACAACCACCTGTCCTTGCCCCGTCCTGCCACCCTGAAGTACAAGTAGAATGATGGAACCACTGTCACACTATCACTATGAGATATACCGTTGTAAACCTGTACCAATAAATATGAACCATGCATCAACCTATACCTCAACCTGTAATCAACTTGTACCATAAACAAGTGCATCAACCATGCACCAACCTATAATCAACCTATACCATAAACAAGTGCATCAACCATACACCAACCTGTAGTCAACATGTACCATAAACAAGTGCATCAACCATGCACCAATCTGTAGTCAACCTATACCATAAATAAGTGCATCAACCATGCACCAACCTGTAATCAACTTATACCATAAACAAGTGCATCAACCATGCACCAACCTGTAATCAAACTGTACCATAAACAAGTTCATCCAACCATGTACCAAGTATGTACCAATCATGTGTCAAATACTCATCAACTATGACTCATCAATATGTACCAACATCATCAATTATACACCTCATGTATGTGTCAACTCATCAACTACTTGTCTCAACCATGTAATCAACATGTACCTCAACCAAAATCCCTCATCAATTTCATCATCCAAATCTAATTTGTAGCTCTGTAATAGACCTAATTTATATGATCAAATTCCTACAAACGTTCCTTAACTTTAACAACAAGAGACTAGCATTTTTATCAAACTTTTCTTTAGTCTCACAAGACTAGTTTTGGATTAGTCAAAAACCCTGACTTGAAATAATCATAAATTTGTACCTGTAATGAATAAAAATATGAAACTGATACACAATGTTCTTCAGTGTTGTTTCTAAAATTCCTCCAAGTGTCACTACCTAGAACCTCTCCAAAAAATATTTATAGCAAAAATGGCATACCTTGCTGAATTATGGCTTATTCTAGAGAGAGACCTTGTAGAGAGTACCCCGCACCAAATATTTGATTAATTGCTTTGAAACTATTACAAATCATACTAAAGACTATACCCTAACCAACACATTTTGTCTCACTTAATTTGGATCTGTTATGAAGAAGTTATGATGTTTTTACCCGAAACACCTGATTTTGACTAGTTTCAGGACTCGCCAGAAACCCTATTTGCCACGAAGTGTAACTCCAAAAATACAATGACCCACAAGATGAATTTTGTTTCACAGATACTTGGATATGTTTTCTCACTTGCATAGAAATTTCATGGTCTGAATCATTATAGAAACAAATTTATAGCGAAAATGGTGAGATGACCTGTAAATAACATACCTTAGAAAGCACCATCAAAAGAATTTATCCTTCCTTGCATTTCGGCCTTCTTTTCTTCACTTTCCTCGGAATTTCGTCTTATATATCCTCGGTTACCTTAGACACATATAGATATTCAATATTCT
>SNQJ01S0038282.1:43898-67966 GCA_010110895.2 Picea sitchensis | reverse complement strand
TCCATATTTACTTCTTATCAACCATGAAAAAACAATAATGAGTCATATTTACATCAAACAATATTGGGTCCATTACCTAAACCTTTGTTCTATGGGGCTTTCTTCAAGGGTTGACATCAATGACAACCAACCTTAATCAACAGAATGAACCTTTCCTCCACTCAATACTTCAGTACCTATTCCCTTATAGTGGAAATCTGCCAATAATTTACATCCAACTTCATTTAAGTTGTCAAAGAAGAAACAATAGTTTCAATCTCGAGTACGTTTCTTCTACCCGGTTACCAGTTTAAACCGATGCAAGAAATTTGTACTTTTATTCAAGTATGTATCCATAAACCCATAGGGTAGTCCCAAAGTTGCTTAAGACTGTACTATCTCAGTAAAAAATAATATTATGCATCGCAAAATTTACCAATACACGAATGAAATTTGAAGAAGTGTTTTCTTGCTTATTTCCCAGTTACACTATTTCAACTAGGGAAAGAAATTCCCATCTCACAGGATCTATAAACAATGCCCATTAATAGTGCCCAGGGCCTTTACCGATTAGGATTACCGAATAGGATGTGGAGATTAAAATCTCAACTCCCAATTTTTGGCTTTGAATTATTACATGGCAAACAACCAGATACAAATTTCTCCACATCAACTTGCATCTGCAGCTAATACTAGCTTCAAAAATTAGCCAAGATTTTGATCACTCCAAAGTGTCCAACTTCAGAGCTACGAGCTTCCTAAATAAACTTTATTTGTAACTCTCCTTTTAAAAAAAACATCGCTAAATCTATACCACAATCCTTCTTCAAGACTATAGTCTTTAAAGGATTCATGCCATGCATAACTCTACAGGTACTGCAAACTTATACAATTATACTATTGGCACAAAATTTATGTCAGCGATGTGATCAACATTTTTCACCATTTCAGAGTTTGGAAAAATTGCAATATTTTCATCGGATTCTATCATGTATGAGGGTATGGGATTGACATTTAATTAAGAACACCATACAATCAATAAAACCAGTAAGGCTACTCCAAACATATTACCAAGTATTGAGAATTCATATGCATAGGTGTACACAGGTCCTAGGGTCATAGGCATATACAACAGAGAATAAAAAATATGTCTACTATCAACAAAAAGGTCCCCAAAATATAATCTTTCATTACTATGTCGATTGGTAAATCCATTCCTCTGTTCTTTCATGTAATTTTTAGGTTGGGAGACTGTTCAACCAAGTCGACATTTTTCCCGACTAATCTAGCTTTATTTTCAAGTGTGAACTTTGACATAGCGTTTGAATACTACAGTGAAGTTCTATAGTGTTTATTCACTATTATATAGGTCTTGGACCACGTGCATCTCACCAGTGACAGGTAGAGCCCAACATACACGATCTATATAATAGCATAGTGATATGTACAGTCTATTAACACTTTTGAGTTGATTTTCCAGGCATATATAGTCTTGTTTTTAACCAGTCACTCTGTAACTTCAAATAGCAATCTCAACCAACAACCAATATCATCGAATCTTTAAATCATTTGTTTATATTCTTTCCACTACAAAATTAGAATCACAAATTCTATTTATATTTTGTTCTCATGTTAACTAAATCTACTTTCAATATCGATATGCACACTAAATTTCACTGAGCATAATGTGGTCAGAGGTGGATGTTGAATCAAAACATAGAATGCTTGACTACAAAGTTAAAGGCTACCCTCCAACTGTCTATCTTCATATAAAATACATACTAAAAGTACAAAGAGTTGAGGCAATTATTCACTGTAATAAAGCTTTAACGAACATAGACAGATTCACACTATGAATTGAAAACCCTTGGAGGGGAAATTACGGCATCAGATTCAATGCTCAATGTTGCCACATACAAAATTAAAGTGTGCAGGGGCATTGAATTTAAAATTCATTCCTTACATATTATCTCATAAATTCACAACGATTTCACCAGATCACTATGGACATTAGTTACATTGTAGAGATTCAGATTTGAATCCTGAAGTAGAATATGCTATGTCAGTGCATAGAGGTAAAATCATTTGTATGGTGGACATTGAAGGATAGGTCATGTTCAAATTTGAGCTTTTTCACGCAGTCTACAATAGAGATGGAATCGATGAACAGTTGATAGGGCTTCCAAATATAAAGGAAATTGGCTCAGAACCTTTGAAAGAACACTAGAAAAATTGCAGGCATATTATAGATAAAATAGACTTGCACAAGAATTCCATACACATAACAGAAATAAATTTCCCTCGGAAAGCAATATTTCCCATTGCATTTGTGAGGATCCTAGAAAAATCAGTTCCCATTACACTAGATAAAAATAGGGGAAAATTCTAGTGCACTTGTTAAAGTGTGAAAATTCTAGTGCACTTGTTAAACTGTTGATTGTATCAACATACTAAACTCAAAATTAATGTTGGCTAGAGGCTTAGGTACATAACACTCCACTCAAGTGATGGAGAATTCTGCAGGATCTCAATGTTAAAAACTGGATGAAAACCAAGATAAACTGGGAAATCAAGCTTGAAATCATAGTCGCCTCATTTCTCAATGATGGTGTACGCTCTGTATTTTAGTGGGTGTAGGTTGTGATGTTGATCGTTAAATTGATCCTTTTGGATGTGAATCCAAACCTTATTCCCATCCAACTGAGAATTTTCATGGGACACGGTGCTTGGGATGGAACTGCTTGTACTTATCAGCTACCTATGTTAGAATGTCTTGAAATTGGTTTTGAACACTCTATATGTGTTCAATGAAGTGTGAAGTGTGTTTCTTTATCGATTTATTTTTTCACCGATGCAAAAGTGCCTACAATTATGGGCCTAGGGAATGCATCATTGATTAACATTGTGGGTTAATATTCATATCAAACTTCTAAAGCACTGCATTGTGTGGAGTTGTGCTAAGATATGTTGTAACTGTGCTAAATGAAAGCAAGTTTGTCATCCCAAATGTGAGTGTGCCTATGATTGTACATGCATAGTGGGTAAACAATAGTTTGGTTCACAATTTTTTCTTTCCCATAATTTTGCAGGTGAAAGACTATGGACATATCAATCCTTGTGTCTAGCATGCTCTAGAGTGATTTCCAAAAATTGTTGATGAACTTAGGTTCATGGTATGACACAATGTATGTTGGTGCTCCAAAGTTGACCCATATGTGTGCAAACAAAACTTTTTTATGTCTTTTGTAAAGTCAATTTTCTTGCAAGGTGCAAGTACTACCATCTTCAAGAACCTATCAATGACAATAGACACTACATCATGGTTTTTTCATGTTGTTGGTAGGCCTATTAGAAAATTCACAAAGATAGACTCTCGTGGCTTCCTGGGATTGAATAGAGATGTGTACAGTCCCTACTTCCTATTGGCCAGTTTTTTATTGTGCAAGAAACAAAGGAATTCATGTATTTATCCATGTTTTCATAAGGGTGAGACCAATAGAAGTGTTTCTAAAAAACTACGAGAACCTTATGCATCTCAAAGTGAACTCTTGAATTGGGATAGGGTATTCCTATATTATCTTGTTGCATTTTCCCTTTCTAGTACACACAAATTTACATGGAAATACAAGTTGTTGCGTAGCTAGAAATTTCCACTAGATTGCCTAGAGTTGTGATCTGCATAGATGTATGAAAATGGTGGTTTTCGATGTATTGATGCCACTAACCATGATCTTATGTGCACATGTCCAAAACGACTAGAAATGTGCTCATTGGTGGTTTACTCTATTTTGTTGAACAGTTGGATAATTCACACTTGTGCTTGATTAATAGGTAAAACTACAGTAGCATGCAATCCATCTAAGTAATTTTGTGCTCTGCAACTTACTCTGTGTCAACACAATCTTCAAAGGCTTATGGTTTCAATGAACACAAATCTACTTACCCAGTATGTATTATCACCATTTTTTGACATGTTAAACAATCACATAGAACTCATTATTGTAGGTTGAATAGTTGCGGATAACATCAATGATTTTTTTTGAATTATATGTGATTGGGTGTCCATGGTGGATGTGAACAATGCCAAGTGCATAATAAGAGGTGTTGGTTTGATTCTCAAATTCCTGATGGAGATTAAGTAGGATTAAGACTAGCATAGGGAACCTTAACTTCTTCAAATAATTTGTGTTACATGTGATCCGATTTGAAAATGAGTTTCTTGGCATTCTCATGCAAGATCTAATGCAGGGGATGTGTAACATCAAAGGAAACCCAAGAAAAATCCCCTGTAAAATTGTGCCAAGTAGAGGAATCTTCATAACTTGTTGATGTTGTTGGGGTAGGCCAATTGTGGATGGCCTGTATTTTATCTTGATCCACATGCACACTTGTTTAATCAATAATGAAGCCAAGGTATAGTATGTACTTCCTGGAAAATGATTATTTCTCTAGGTTATAAAGGAACTTATGTTGGTGCAAAGTTTGAAAGACTTGCACAATACATTGGAAGTGTTCATCTCATGTCCTATTGAAGATATGAACATCGTTGAGGTAGACCACAATGAATTTATCTATAAATGGGTGCAAAACATCGTTCATCAACTGCATGGAGGTTGTTGGTGCCTTTGTTATGCCAACGGGTATCATCAACCACTCAAATAGTTTAAATCTTTCTTTGAATCTAGTGTTCCAAACATATAAAGTGTTGGTTTAAACTTGATGGTACTGAAACTTAAAGTCAATATTGGTAAAAGATCTTGACTCCCTTCAATGAGTCTAGAAGGTCTTCAATATACGAGACTGGATATCTATCATTGACTATAATTTTGTTGAGGGCACAATAGTCACTGTAGAGGTGCTATGTAGCATATTTCTTTGTTGTAGGTGGAATGGAACTTCCACAAGCCAAAGCACTTAGCTTGATGTGTCTTTTTAGTAGGATATCTTAAATCTAGCACTATTTTTTCTCTTTTTCTAGAATGGATTTGTAATACAGGTTTTTGTTGAACAACAAGTTTCCAAGTACCAAATATATGTGATGTTAGACTTGACAACTATAGAGGTACTCTTGTGGGGTCCTTGAATGTCATTCTATTCCTCCATAAATGTATTAATTTTTTTTTGTTTCCCTAGTTGCATAACAAAGGAAACTTCCATTGGTGCAATAATCAATTGAACAATTGTTGTTTGAATTGTTAACAAAAGAAATTTCTACAGGTGAGCTTGCGACACTATTTAGCTTAAATTTAGGAGCCTTTCAATGTTAATTTTACCTCAATAATACAAAATCACTTATCGTTAATATTCGAAAAAATGCAAAGAGGTTTGTAATAGAATATTCCATTGATCTCCCACAAGAATAGTTGTCCATGAAAAATGTCATAGATGTCCAAAGGCGCTATGTCAAGTGATAGACATAGCATGTGCTACCCTTAATGGGATTAAAATGGGTGATAGGACTTTGACTGTGCATCGTGCTATTGTCAGGTATAGATATACATGATGACATAATAGCCCTTACTTAATCTACCTCTCTTATTTTTCATGTTGAATTATGGCATTCTAATTGAGACTATCTCTTTTTATAAGGCCTAATCTATTCCCAACATTTATTATAAAGTTATGTGTCCCTTTACTTTTTTATAATACAATGAAAATGTAAGGGATAAAAGAGACCTTTCTTCCTTGGAAAGGGGTCCTTTTTTAGTACAAATGGATGATTAGAGAGTAATTCATGCATGGAATGTGACCTAACAATATTCTTATACTTTTGTAGTTATTTATGGATAGAATTATGCACGCTCCTATTTAAGAACATCCCATGATGAACGTGTTTGAAGGGTGCTTTCATTTTCAATGAATCGGTAATAAAGAATCCATAATAGAAGTGGTAGAGAAAAGATTAATATATCCTGAGCTTGACGAAAGTGGTGGTCAAGATCAACACATATGAACTTTGTGGTGAAATATCATCAACACTGATAGAGGGATATGCAAGAGTGTATAGTGAGAACCTTGACAAACATAACCCCTAATGCTTGTAGCATTGTCTATAGGATGGACAAATTATGTTTATTTTTCCAAATATGTAAAATTAGTATATTACAGTTTAATGAATACATTTTCCTATTATTATATATGGTTTTATACTTTATTAAAAAATTCGCCAAGACTTTACAAGGTTTTATAATTCAATGAAATATTCCCCAAGATTTAACAAGAGTTTATAATTCAGTGAAAGATTCACCAAGATTTTACAAGATTATATAATCGACTAAAAGATTCGCCAAAAAATTATATATACATATTATATTATTGATAAAATAGCCTTCAATTTTTCCTATGTATCATGGGGATTCGCCCACTTATTATAGATATAAATTTAGGAGGGGTTATTAAAATCACCCCTGGGTAGCTCCAAGCTCAATGACAAGATCTCCATCCTACGAATGTGAAATCTTCAATAGATATTCACCAAAACTCTAGTTTCATAATACTGCCCAAGATTTCATCCAATAAGATTTACATTTATAACTTAGGTCATTTATATTAACAAAATTACTTAACTTGTAAAAAGTGGAAACCATAACCATTTATTGTTAGAAAATAAGTAACTAAAAATAATTTACATGTAAAAATGTTTGGAATTGAGATTATATTCATTCCCTATATTTCTTACAATAATTTGAACCATTGTTGGCATGTAGATGCATAAAACACTATACTACAAATAGAGCAAAAGTCCAGAATTATATTTTTTTCAAAAGAAAAAGAGTACTCGTTTTATTATATGGTGTGAATGAGTGCATATGTGGTCCTTGATTTCCGATTAGTATCAAAATATTTAAGCTTTGATATAAGTAGTTGCACAATGCATTATCTTAAAGTTCCCACATGGATACAACTAAGACATTGGTGATGGGTTTGGTAAATACAATCAGAACATCAATATAAGAATAAACAAAAACAATGTTCCCTATTCTAAGATTGGCATGTCTAATCCATTCTTTGAAGATTGGCATGGAAAATGCAATACCAAAATACCTCTATCAATAATATATTCTAAGATGAACATGATCTTCGAGGAGATGGTCATATTCTCCTGAAAGCTCACTTAACGCAATCATGTATGCTTGGATGTCTACAACAACATTGCCAAATCGGTTGCATCCACTTTGAGCTCTTTGTAGACATGAGAGAAAGAGACGGTGTTAAAATAGGTTGATAAGGCACATGCTTTCTCCCCTACAAATGAATATTATGAATGCTATTTGATCACCCATGGATATTATGAGTTATGAAATTACTTATAGGTTCCATGTTTGAATACATTATTCATGAGTTTATTATGCAATTAATATGAAATTATGTCATGAGTTCCTTTGTGTTACCCCTAGGGGTGACAACTTTCTGACACCCTCACAAGGGTGTCATGTTGTTGCTTGCATGAGATGTCATGCTCCTCTTCTCTAGATCCATACAAAGTTTTTCTTGATCTCCACCAGATGTATGATCATTCTAGCTCAGGCATGGTATAGCTCACCTTCATCCCTCACTCCTCATATGACATATGCACTATGGATGGTACAATATGGTTTCTATATGATTCATTTTGATATTCCATGTATCAATGTTCATTTGGATGTGATGATATAATTTTTCAGCTCATCGTAAAGTGGTAAGTACCCAATGATATCCGGTAGCACTTCATAACATTACATGGTTTTATTATTTGTATCATAGTACCTTGGGGAACATGTTTTCTTTTAGAAGTGTGTCATTTCTCAGGTCATTCGGTACTACTGGGTACTTAGCGTAGATAGTGTTGTCCACATCCAAACCATGCTTGTCATTTTCCACCTTCCCTGTGTTATTCATTCCACCCATATAAAAAATTATATTATGGTCATGTATGATTTCTCAAAGGTCAAAAGAAGGGGTCAAAATGATGAAAGTGTGAATCAATAAATCCAATGAGGCAAAGAGGTGATGATGTAGGAGCATCATTAGTGAGCACGCATGGCAGGAAAACTCAACACCTTGGAATCATTTCGTAATCTTAAACATTAGCGTTCACTGCGAATCTTCTGGAGCTAATTGAAAACTGAAAGAAGATCAAACGCTCGGAATTTGAATGATCACGAGTGATCTGGGAGTTTTACTCCTAGTCTTGAATGTAACTGAACTTAGGTAGCAGTTAGGTTTTTTTTTTCGAGTAGACGAGTAGTCGGGGGGAAACCCTAAGGACCCTCTAAGATAAATAGAGGTATGGTACGCCCAAAATGGGGTTGCTGCGAGTTAGTAGGAAATTTCTGAGTTTTTAGTTGTTGTTTGATCATAGTTGTAGCCATTTACTTCTGAATGAATATAACAGAGAAAAATTGATCCAATGCATGGTGTTGTTACTGTTTTCAATTCCCTGCTATTGTTTTTTTCATGAATGAATGAATTTCGTTACGAATATATGAAAATGTGACATGTTTTCCTAAGATTCAATTGTATATCTTCGATTGAGTTTGTGCAAGGTGTGCACACAGCCTGCAAGGAGTGCGTTGACAGAATTTGTTTTGATTCTGAAGCTTAGAAGAGATAGTGCGAACTTTATCTTTGCAAGGAGTGCAAGGTGACTGCTGCAAGGTGTGCATAGTCGTCCGCAACAACCCAAAACTTGCGCAAGAATCTGTTGCAAGGAGTGCACAAATATGAAACTCGACCAAGTGTCGAAGTCATTCTCGAAGAAGTCAAAGGAGCAGAGGGTGAGAAATATCAGAAGAGATAGCGGTTTTCAGAAGTGCAGATAAGGTCCAAGAGACAGATTCGTAGGAGGAACAAAGGTCGAGGCCTTTGAATACTTAGAAAATATTCAAAGTTGGAGGAATTTGGAAGCTCGGGAGGAGGAGAGACAGTGGTCGTTGGATCACATCTTAGAGGACCAACATCCATCTGATCAAATCAAGGTGCACGAGCCTTAGCGCTTTGAACACGCAGGAGGGTGAATTCACCAAAGTTCTGAAGTACCAAACAAATTTGGGGTTGTCCATCATCAAGGAGGATAGGTGGCATGATATCCACAACTTCAGAAGTTCATGGACAAAGAGGAGGTGAAATATCTGAAGTAGATCTCGATCGTTGATCGAGGAGATACTTGGAGAGTCGTTGATCTGGTTGAAGGGACCAAAATCCTGAAACGATGAGAGTCATTGATTTGAAGGTGGACACATGGTGACAGATCGTAAACTCTGGAGAAATCACTTCGAGAGTTTTCAGATGAGAGTTGAAACTCCCGAAGCCTGGAGAGACAAAGATTTGAAGTGAACCTCAATCGTCAGATCTAGGGGAAAGATGGCATGAATCTGTGGATTCTAGGTAAAGACCTAAATAAAACGTCAACCGTCGGATCGTCCGAAGTAAATCCCCACCGTCTGATTCAAGAGGACGCGTGGAAGAATCTCATGTACTTCGAGGGGACTAAAGTTTGAGACTTGAAAAATCCGAAGTCCGAAGACCCACGGGGATCACAGTCATTGATCAGAAGGGGATGCGTGGAAGAAGATCTGTCATTGCAGAAGAAAGGAAAGTTTGAGATTTGAGAATTCTGAAGTCTGAAATTTTGAAACGACCACAGTTGTCGATCTAAGAGAGGTAGATATGAACTGTTGATTACCAAGAGGTAGATCTTGATCGTCCATTTAGAAGAACTGTCAAGATCGTGATATCAACGGTCACCTCGCATTACGGGGATAAAAGGTGCTCGAGCTTTAAAGAGCTGAGGGCATGCCACAATCGAGACCATGGTATTGGTAAAAATACAAGTGGTGGATCGAGGTGAATTGCGGGGCAAAAGGTAGTTTGGTTCCAAACTGCTCTGGGGCGCGCCCGCAATCACGTGGTTATGTGAGTTCATCACCCAAGGTCACATCAAGGAGGGGATTATCAAAAAAAAAGGATCTAGTGCCCAAACTCTGAAACTTCACAAGAAAAAAGGGGAAGGTCACGGGTGCCATAAGACCTCCACCAGAAATCCAAAAGGGCATGTGTTTAGATACAGAATGAAACCATCAAGGTTTCAGAGAGCCAATTCGGCTCAGAATTGAATATCCTTGACTAGGAGGTCGCACAGCTCGTAGGAGAGAAGGGGGTCTGCATAAAGTGGTGTTAAAGCAGGAATTTGTCTTGCAGACAGCAAGCAAAGGAAAGGAGACAAAGGAGCTCAAAGGTGTACTCTATGTGTGAGAGACTGTCAACACAATGCCACCGAGGAGACGAGTGGAGCCACCTTTAGCCAATCATGTTGTAGAAAGATAAATGTGAGAGATTCGTGCAATATTAGAGGTGATGGAGGCAGCACAGAGGAGGGCACCTGATGTTGAAGACATCAGTGATGCGGAGAGTGAAGAAGTGTAAGTCAAAGAAGCTACAGGGGTGAAAATTTCCGATGAATTCTTGTTGAGAGCAATTGTTAGATTAGGAGCTAGAGCCAAGATAGAGGTCCCAATGTATGAAGGAAATTTGGATGCTGAAGAGATGTTGGAATGGATAAGATCCATGGAAAAGTATTTCGACTATGAAGATGTCGATGATGAGAAAAGGGTGAGACATGATGTCACCAGACTAAAAGGACATGCAACATTGTGGTGGGATGAACTACAGGTTGAGAGGAGTAGCAAGGGAAAACAGAAGATAAAGAATTGGGACAGGATGGTAGCCAAGTTGAAGGCTAAATTCATGCCCAAATATTATTATATCAATTTTTTAAGGAAGCTGCAGAACCTGAGATAGAAGGGTATGACAGTTAAAGAGTACACAGAGGAGTTCTACAAGCTGAACATCAAAATTGTACAAAGAGAGAAAAATGAAGAAAAAGTTGTCAGGTATATAAATAGCCCGAGGTATGAAATCTAGGATGAGATCAGCATGATGTCAGTGAGGACAGTAGAGGATGCTTATCAGTTTGCACTAAAGGTAGAGGAGAAGTTGGCCAGAAAACAAAGCCAACGAGGCAGAGGTAGGAGCCCGGCCCCGAACAAAGTCAAGGGAGTTTCCCATGACAAGACACATAAATCCAAAGACGAGACTGATAAACCGCAAAGTCACTCGAAAAGAGGAGGAAGTTCTCGAGGAAGACAGGGTGGTGGAAGAATTTATTCTAGAGGAAGAGGAAGAAGTAGAGGAGGAGAAGTAAGTTGCTATGTCTGTGGAAAGACAGGGCACATGTATTGGGAATGTCCCGAGAAAAATAAAGGAGGAGAAGGTGAAGCTCACATTTCGAAAGCACAGAAAAGGAATGTTGAAGAAGAAGGAGAAGAGGATGGAACACCCCTGATGTTGAGAAAGGTTCTCTTAAAACCAGAGGCAGAAGTTGAAAATCCAGTGTAGAGGAACAATCTATTCAGGACAGCTTGCAAGACTAAAGACAGAGTATACAAGGTGATAATTGACAGTGGGAGCACTGATAAATTAGTATCCACAGAGATGGTGGAGAAATTGGAGCTGGATATAACTAAACATATGAAGCCATACAAAGTATCATGGTTGCATAAAGGACACCAGGTAATGGTTACTCAACAACGCCTTGTTTAATTTAATATAGGATGATATAGAGGTGAAATTCTATGTGATGTAATTCCCATGGATGTATGTCATATCTTGTTGGGAAGACCATGGCAGTTTGACATGAATGTCATTCATGATGGGAGGAAGAATACATACACCTTGGAAAAGAATGGTAGGACACACATGTTTTTTCCAATAGAAGAGAATAAAGTGAAAGAGGAAGTCAACACAAGCATACTTCTCATGAGAGGGAAGGAACTTCTAAAAGAATTCAAGAAAGAATAGGAGATGCAGTTTGTTGTGGAGAGGAAACCTAGATTTATCCTTACAAGTACTTTGATGGATGATTTACCTAAAGAAGTTTGGGAATTGTTGGATAATTTTTCTGACATAGTGGTGTATGAGCTGCCTAACTCATTGCCACCCATTAGAAGTATCAACCATCATATTGATTTGATACTAGAAGAAAGTCTGCCAAACAAAGAAGCATACAAATTGACAACTCGAGAGAATGAGGAGGTAAAGAACCAAGTCCAGGAATTGTTAGACAAGGGTTTGGTCAGAGAGAGCTTGATTCCATGCATAGTACCAACAGTGTTGAGTCCAAATAAGGATGGAGGATGGAGTATGTGTACAGACTCAAGATCCATTAACAAGATCACCATCAGGTATAGATTCATTTTGCTAAGAATGGATGATTTAATGGGCTATTTAAGTGGAGCAAAATTATTTTCTAATATAGATTTGAAAAGTGGATATCACCAGATAAAAATGAGAGAAGGTGATGAGTGGAAGACATCCTTTCAAACAAATGAAGGTTTGTATGAGTGGTTTGTTATGCCATTTGTCTTAAAAAATGCCCCGAGTACTTTTATGAGGTTGATGAATGAAACTGAAATATTTCATTGGCAAGTTTGTGGTTGTATATCTGGATGATATACTACTCTTTAGCATGACTAAAGAGGAGCATTTGAGACACCTGACACTAGTGATGAGGAGACTACAACAGGAGAAGTTGTTGATAAACCTGAAGAAGTCCTCTTTTATGAAGACAGAGCTCATTTACTTGGGTTTTGTTATCTCTTCAAATGAAATGAGGATGGATCCAGAGAAGGTGAAATCAATCAAAGAATGGTCATCACCAAGGAGTATGTTTGAGGTAAGAAGCTTACATGGATTAGCAATTTTCTATAGGAAGTTCATTAGAGATTTCAGTGGGATTTGTGCACCAATGATGGATACAGTGAAGAAGAAGGAAAAGTCTTTTAAATGGACAGAGGAGGTCGAGAGGAGCTTCAATATACTGAAGGATAAAATAACAGAACGATCAATTCTGGTCTTACCAAATTTTGGAAAGACATTTCAAGTGAGATGTGATGCAAGTGGAGTTGCAATTGGAGCAGTTTTGAGCTAGGATAATAGGCATGTTGCCCATTTCAGTGAGAAGTTGAATGAGACCAAGAGAAAATAATCCACATATGATAAGGAGTTTTATGCCCTAATTCAAGCCCTGAAGAAGTGGAGACACTACCTTGTCCCATAGGAATTTGTCTTGTATAGTGATAACCAGGATTTACAATTCATAACTAGGCAGGAAAAATTGAATCAGAGGCATGCAACGTGGATTGAGTTTATGAATAATTTTACTTTTTTCATAAAACATATTGTTGGGAATGCTAACAAAGTTGTTGATGCATTGAGCAGGAGATGTCTAATTCTACAGGATTTTTAGGTGAAGAACTTGGGGTTTGAACACCTTAAGGATATGTATTGTGATGATGCAGATTTCAAGGAAGTTGTGAGACTTCATGGACTACCCAAGAGCATTGTCTCAGACATAGACACTAAATTTGTTGGTCATTTTTGGAGCACATTGTAGAAGAAGTTGGGGACATATTTTTCCTTCAGCTCAGCTTATCACCCTCAAAAAGATGGATATACTAGGGTGATAAATAGAAGTTTGGGAAACTTATTGAGGATTCTAGTCACTGAGCATCATAATCAGTGGGATCAGATTCTACCACAAGCAGAATTTTCATACAAGGACTCACCAAATAGGATCACTGGAAAGAGCCCATTCCAAATATTGTATAGAATGCAACCAAAGGGAGTATCTGAGTTGAGAGACTTGGAACAAAGTGAGATCATAAGTGTTGGAGAAGAAGATTTTTCTCTAGAAATGCAGAAGCTCCATATCCATATTAGAGGACAATTGTAGAGATCTAGCCAAGAGTACAAGCACAGAGTTGATCAAGATCGTAGAGAGCTTCAATTTGAAGTAGGAGATCAGGTTATGGCACATCTTAGGAAAGAAAGGTTCCCTAGGGGAACATATAACAAGTTAAAGATGAAGAAGATAGGGCCATGTAAGATCTTAAGGAAGTTTGATGAAAATGCCAATGACATTGAGCTGCCAGATGATGTGGGCATATCACCCATATTCAACGTTTCAGACCTGTATCCTTACCAAAAAGATGACACAAAGGGATCAGCATATCAAGAGATGGTTCATTGGAAGAAACAAATGCCTATAGTAGAAAAACCACAGATGGAGAAGATCGTTGATCAGAGGATTGGCAAGAAGACTGGGAGGAAGACCTATTTTGAATATCTTTTTAAGTGGAAGGGACACCCAATAGAATATGTCAGTTGGTAAAATGAAGTTGATATCCAGAAGCATGGAAAATCTTTGCAAGAGCTCATGGACAGGAGTCCATGAATTTTTTTCCAGTGGAGTATGATGCAGGAGCATCGTCAGCGAGCATGCGTGGCAGGATAACTCAACGCCTTGGAATCATTTTGGAATCTTAAACGTCGGTGTTCACTGCGAATCTTTTGCAGCTGATTGAAAACTGGAAGAATATCAAACGCTTGGAAGTTGAATGATCACGAGTGATCTGGGAGTTTCAGTCCTAGTCTTGAATGTAACTGAACTTAGGTAGCAGTTAGGTTTTTTTTTTCGAGTAGATGAGTAGTCGGGGGGAACCCTAAGGACCCTCTAAGATAAATAGAGGTTTGGTACGCCCAAATGGGGCTGATGGGAGTTAGTAGGAAATTTATGAGTTTTTAGTTGTTTTTTTATAATAGTTGTATCCATTTACTTATGAATGAATATAACAGAGAAAAATTGATCCAATGTATGGTGTTGTTACTGTTTGAAATTTCTTTTTATTTTTGTTTTCATGAATGAAAGAATTTTGTTATGAATATATGAAAATGTGAGATGTTTGCATAAGTTAAAATTGTATCTCTTTGATTGAGTTGGTGCAAGGTGTGCACACAGTCTGCAAGGTGTTCATTGACAGACTCTGTTTCGATTCTGAATCTTAGAAGAGATAGCGCGAACTTTCCCTTTGCAAGGAGTGCAAGGTGACTGTTGCAAGGTGTGCACAGTCATCCGCAAGAACCCAAAACTTGTGCAAGAATCTATTGCAAGGAGTGCACAGATCCGAAAATCGACTAAGTGTCGAAGTGATTCTCTAAGAATTCAAAGGAGCAGAGGGAAAGAAAGCTCAGAAGATATAGAGGTTTTCAGAAGTGTAGATGAGGTCCAAGAGACGAATTCGTAGGAGGAACAAAGGTCGAGGCCTTTGAATCCTTAGAAAATATTCTAAGTTGGAGGAAGTCAGAAGCTCAGGAGGATGAGCGACAGTGGTTGTTGGATCACAGCTTGGACCAATAGCCATCTGATCAAAGAAAGGTGCATGAGCCTTAGCGCTTTGCACACGCAGGAGGGTGAATTCACCAAAGTTCAGAAGTCCCGAAAAATTTGGGGTCGTCCATCGTTAAGGATGATAGGTGGCACGAGATCCACAACTTTGGAAGTTCATGGAAAAAGAGGAGGTGAAATCTCCGAAGAAGATCTCAACCGTTGATCGAGAAGATAGTCGGAGAGTCGTTGATTTGGTTGAAGGGACCAAAATCTCGAAATGACGAGAGTCGTCGATTTGAAGGTGGACACGTGGTGATATATCGTGAACTCTGGATAAATTACTTCGAGAGTTTTCAGTTGAGAGTTGAAACTCCCAAAGCCCAAAGAGATGGAGAGCCTAAGTGAACCTCAATTGTTAGATGCAGAGGACAGATGTCGTGAATCTGTGGATTCCAGGTAAAGACCCGAAGCAAACGTCAATCGTCGAATCGTCTGAAGTAAATCCCCACCGTCTGATTCAAAAGGAAATGTGGCAGAATCCCATGTACTTCAAGAGGAGTAAATTTTGAGACTTGAAAAATACGAAGTCCAAAGACCCGTAGGGGTCATAGCCATTGATACGAAGGGGATGTGTGGCAGAATATCTATCATTGTGGAAGAAAGGAAAGTTTGAGATTTGAGAATTCCGAAGTCTGGAATTCCAAAATGACCACAGTCGTCAATCTGGGAGAGGTAGATATGAACTTTTTATTTCTAGGAGGTATATCTCAGTCATCCGTTTAGAATCACCATCAAGATTGTGAAATCGATGGTCACCTCGCATTATGGGGATAGAAGGTGCTTGATATTTAAAAAGATGAGGTTGGGCCGCAATCGAGACCATGGTATTGGTAAAAGGACATGTGGTGTCTCGAGGTGAATTGCGGGGAGAAAATTAGTTTGGTTCCAAACTGCTCTGGGGCACGCCCGCAATCACGTGGTTACGTGAGGTCATCTCCCAAGGTCACATCAAGGAGAGGATTATCAAAAAAAAGGAGCTAGTTCCCAAACTCTGAGACTTCACAAGAGCGAAGGGAAAGCTTGTGGGTGCCATAAGACCTGCGCTAGAAAGTCGAAAGGGCATGTGTTTATATACAGAACGAAACCATCAAGGTTTCAGAGAGTCAATTTGGATTGGAATTGAAGATCCTTGATCGGGAGGTCGCGTAGCCCATAGGAGAGAAGGGGGTCTATATCAGCTGAAGAGATAAAGTCAAAAGGAAAAGTAAAAGGCTTGAGAAATGCCCTCTCACTATGAGGCCAATGCCCCTAGTCCTTGGTGTATCTATGAATATCTAAATAAACGACACTTGTTTAATAAACTAATCACTTAAATAAAAGAGCTTAAAGGGGTAGTAAGAAACAGTGTCAAGGACATGTAACTCAATTGTTAAGCTCCCTCTCAAAAGCTAGTATATAAAAATCCTAACTCATGAAATCTAAATGAAGGAATAAATGAATAAAAATACCAATGCATGTCTAAGACTTTGAGGGTCATCGCATGAACTTCTACCCCCTTCCCTTTCATCGTTATTATTCATTTTTACCTATCTTTCACCTAGATATTTAAAAAAATGGGTTGTCCTAGGACTTCACGCATATATAAGGATTAATAATGTTTCTCTTGGTAAGACTAGAAAATAATCAAACTAACCCCTATTTGTTACATTGTGTTAAGATATTTTCACCACGTGCTACCATGTAATGGCTTGCTAAGTGGGTATTGTGCATTGGGATATGTGTACCATGCATGAAGATCTAACATCACATTGGTATATGTGATGCTATATTGAGATCTGTGTACTCATATATGATCATATATATAGTCATTGGAATATGTGCCATTTGACTTGGGATCTATGTATTAGATTGGAATATGTGTCACTGCATTGGGATTCCATTTCATCACACATGCCACATGGACCACTCAGACTCATTATCCTTTCTCATTTGGACGTTGAATTCACACGTATGCATTATCATCTCTCCTTGGGCCACACGTGGGAGTATTTAATGCATTGGAGGGGTTGGTTACAGATTACAAAGGTGGTTTCACATGGTTACTTGGAACTTTTGATGATGTGGCATCATTATTTGGTGATTACTTGAGGAGAACTCACCTAGAGGATCCCACACGTGCCTTTTATGTTGACCTTTTGACTTGGACGACTCACACATGTGAGGGTGAAATCATCACCTTTGAAGTTGTTCTTCCACTTTTGGACGACTCCTAGGTTTGAGGGAGGTGGTTGCAGGACATTGGAGTCCCATGTACCATATTTGACTCATTCATTCCATCTTTGATGGGACGTTGATGCTATTTTTGAAGGGCATGCCTTCTTCACTCTCTTTTTATCCCATATGTGTGGCTTTATCATTGTATTTGGACCTTTTCTAGAGATTCATTTCACTCTTGGATCATTTTGAGAGAGTAGTTACATGATTTATTGTATCTACCCATGGTTTTGACCAAGATAATGGATTTGAGCTCATGGTATTGAGCTAGCACATTGTATTGTATTGTATTTGAGGAGGCTCTTCACCTATAAAAAGAAAAGTCCTCCGCCATTTCAAACCGTTGGAGATTAATGATAAACTTTTCTCAAAGAGTTATTTGTGTATCTATTATTTTCTTAAGTGAATGTTTAGTTATTTTTCAAGAGTTAGATAAGCACTTTTCAGGGTTTGTTGGAAGAAAAAGGCTACTACAAGGCCAAAGAAGGGTGAAATGCTCCACTTGGAATGGTTCTCAAGATAAGATCTTTTAAACTTTACCCATTGATCATTGAATTTAGTGTTCATGCATTAAGGTAGGACATCCTAGGACTATATCCTTTTGTTTGGCCAGCCTTTAAGTTCACCTTGCTAGTACCAAGAAAGGCTTCTTCATGGAAACACTTGAGGGGAAATCCTTCGGGTGTCATCAACATTATCTCATCATAAACCTTATACCTCACCTTGATTTGACATAGTGACCCCATATCCCTCCTAAGGCACTGGTCTTTCATCGTCTCCAACCACCAAAAAAACAAAACAACTTTCCCTTTGTCCTTTTTTCATTTCTTTATTTTGACAATATAGGGTTTCACCATGGATAATCTTCATGCTAGAATGTATTGATCCTTCATCTAATTCATGCTAGCCTATTCTTCATTGAACATTTTATTGTTACATTTTAGGGCTTGATACATTGATAGATTTATCCACCTATAAAATAAAACCCTTGGGATTTGGTTTTCACTTTTATTTTAGATCTGGCCTATATCTCTTGTGCAGCCTTAAAAGCCTTGCTTGGAAGGTATTCTTGATCCATTGATATTTTATTTTGCATGATGTCCTAATTATAAAATGTCTAAGTGTGTTTTCCTGTGGATTCAAGGCATACTTCACTTCATTTGAGTAGCGTTGCAAGGTTTTGTTGTTCCCTATTGTGTTGGCTATCAAATCGATGCCTAAACTAGCCTAACATTCCTTCCTAGTCATTGGATGTTACCCCTCCTTTGAATATTGTCCTTGACTATCCAAAATTGTAGAAAGTACACAGTGAGAAAGTAAAGGGTGTATTATTGTACATTGGGTAGGTATTTTGTTGTTTATTGATGTAATTCAAACCTTAGAGGTGGGGAAATACCTAATCCACCTCAACAACCTATTGAAACCTTGAATCGCCATGCCTTTTCATCCTTATTAAAGGTTCGATCCCACGGTATGGTCTCCCACGTGAACACTTTAGATATATATTACATCCTACTCTAGATTACATACATATTTTCATCATGGTTTTGAATACTTGTGGCATTGACTTGCATTTTTAGTGGTACAAATGAAATCTTATTGTAATTGATATACATATGTTGAAACTTGATCATCATAATTGTTGGTACTTCATTATAATGGTTTCATGATTGGATAGATCTTTTTTGGCTTATAAATTAGTTTGTTGTACACATGTTCTAAATTCAATCTTGGCATGCTTGTTGTCCTAGCCATTCACTTATTCACCACAGAATTGCTCATGGATATACTTTGATTCTTCATTGATATAATATATTAATACTTGCACCTATAAACAAGCATACTTTACTTTTGTCTTATGTTTTACTACTCTATTGAATGAATGGTATATGACTGCATTGCTCTCATGAAATAAATGTTCCAGTAATATTTGTACCTTGCAAGTTTTACATTGATATTGTTATCCCCTATCCTAGGGATAACTAAGGACATCATGTCTCGAGGCCCACGGGTCCTAGACATGGAGTGTCGAGAGCCGAATGAATTGAGCATGGCCTCGGAGAGCCCATATTTTCTTCAAGTGAAGCCCATCTATCAACAGCAGCAACATCCATCCCACCGGCATGATCTCGAAGTAGAAGTCTTGCTCCATGAGGTAATGAGTTCGGGTATCATGGTATGTGTCATTCTAATTATTGAACCAATTAAGTATGTTGCATTGAATTCTCCTTCATTTTATAACGTTTTCTTGGAAATTATTCTCTTTAACGTGTTCATACCTGGGAGGGTGACATGATGCCCTAGTAAGTTGATCTCCCTTTAGGATGATTTTCCACCGGGTGGGTCTATGAAAGGCCATCGTCCATTCCCTCCATACTTACCACTTTCCATCATTATTCCTCTCATCTTCCCCCCACCTTGGTTCGAGCATTGGTTTTTCCGCACTAGGAAGGGTTGTACCTTGCCTTATGGGAAGAAGGGGCTAAAGGCCCAGAGGGTAAAAGTTATTGGCAAGAGTTAAAATATGAAATGAAACCTTTGATATGATTCACCCAGGGATTCCAAAGAAAGCAATAAAAAGCTTCTCGATAAGAAAAGGGAACCCATAATATAAATCAAAAATCGAGGTACTAGTTGGTGGATGGAGGGTCTCATAATGAGTTAGCCTATTAGGACCATAGGCATGTAATGGTATGACACTACCATATATCAGGTCACCAAACCAGGGTAGTGGCTCTTGGTGGCATAGTCAAGAGAAAAGGGTTATCATCACAAGCCAGCCTTCTCATCTTCATGAAATGATTGCGGGTAACATTGTCACCTCTGGTTACCAAGCTAGGACAGTGTCCCTCAACTCTTCCCTTGAAGCATGAAAGAAAAAGACCAAAAGAAATAAAACTAATAATAAAATTCATTGAATGGGATAATAAACAATGGCATCCATGATAAGGTGTAGCTCGCCCTCTACAAAGGCACCCACAGGTAATACCTACATTTCCCTGTTATCACTGCACCCTGTGCCCAAACACTTCCCCCCATGCCACTTCACACACACTTGCATGACCTAGATTGGTTCTCACCTAGCAAACACCCCAAAATTAAGGAGGATTATCCTAATAGGACACCCTCAGACCTTCTACAAACCTGGCTTGTTAAACTACATAACGTCTTTGAGAATTTGTTTGGGTAAAGGGGGGTTTGATGCACATGTTTCAGTAATTTGATTATTAGATTTGATTGACATTGATATGATCCTTGTGACTTATGAACCCCTGGAGGGTGTACTTGTTGTTGTTGCAGGATCTTTCCTGGTGGACAAGTACATATGGGGGAATGATTAGCTCGAACCTCCATGGGGCTGAAAGCCCACGGATGGACATTTTGACCCCAACCAGGGGTAGAGAGACAACAGAGGATTGCACCGGGAAGAAAGGAGGATGTTTCCCCCAAGACACTCTGGAAAACCTAGACCCGAGTGGATCTTTCATTTCCACCTGGATGTTGGCCCTTGAGAGCCCATGATGTCATCATTTTGACCGTAGACATCATTCAGTCAGGGTTTTCATTTATGAGGGAAGTTGTGTGCTGGTTGGCACTTGTGGAAACATACTGCATTTTAGGCCTAATGTTCCACCCTAGGGGCCTAACGTCACCCTAGAAGGACATGACGTCACCCTTGGAAATGATATTAGGGTTTAATTAATTTCATTTATGTAAAAATTGGATTTTTTCTGTAATTTGGCCAGGTCGTCCTTTTTATTACCTAAATTTAATTAAAGGTCATTAAAATTGTATAAATAGAGAGAAAATACTCTCATTTTTTCATCATCAACTCATGACACAAGTGTGTGGTCTGAAATTCGGCCCTCTTCTAGGGTTATTTGCTGAAATTTTTGGCGCACTTCTCTTGGAGGCTAAAATTTGCAACTTGGATCATTTTTTGTGATGTTACTTGGCATTCTAGGATTTTATGGCTTGATTATTCTCAGTGAAGTAAGTAAATCTGCAATTCTTCGTTTTATTTGAATGGCGTATTTTATTTGAATGGCGTATTGTAAATTTGTTTATTCGTGTTAAAGATTATGAAATTGATTGCTTGACAAACCCTAGGAGTAAAGGACTTAATTTGCTACTTCTTTACTCTTCATTTGCTAGACTTTCCAAGAGGATTTTGACCTAGGTAAACTTCTAGAACCCTAAATACTAGCACTTTAAAACTCATTATCTAGTCAATTGTTGCTTCTAGTATTTATTCAATTGTCTAAGAAATGAAGATATTGCTAGAGCCTAAAATTGATTACACTCTAGCAAGTTTGTTCTTAGGGTTTGGATGTTGAGGCCTTGAAAATCCAACACCTCTTGCATCCATCTCTTATCCTTAGGCAAGTTTAATCATTGTGTCATTTCTTCCTAGCATAAAACCATCATCTATAGACTCCATTACCCTATATAGGCACTATTTCACTCACTATAGTGATTGATTGATCAAACAACTCTCAAACTATCTTCCTTGAAACATTTACTAACTTTTACTAACCTTAAACTAGACTAATTCATTGACTAACTTGTTGTTGTTGCAAAATATTTCTACAACCATCTAACAGCAACAAATTTATCTTGAAAAGTGACATTAAAAGTTTATTAGACATTGTCAATTTTGTTTCTGACAAGTTGTTATCATTTTGTCAACTTAGAGCTATATTTTCTTGTCATTTTCAAGCATTCTTAAGGCAGAATTATTGTGGTTGTTACAAAATATTCATTGTCGTTGTAAATAATTACATTCTTGTAGTTTTATATCAGATTACTTATTTTTCATAGGTTCATGGTCTTATGAAGCACTAACATCATATGGTACTTGGAAATTCCACTCGTTTCTATTTGTTTTATTGTTCTGGGCAGGTACACCTTATTTACCCTTTTGCTTCATCTCTATAAGACACAAAGAACCTCTGACTTGAGTGACCTATGAGAGGGGTGAGACTTTATTATATCTTTTACCTTATCCTTCTCAAACCCTTGGGTTACTGGGGACGTCTCCCTTGGGGTATTGTGACATACTCCTAAATAGAAAGGAATTTCCTATTAAGGTGACAGTGATAGGTCACTCCCTGTTACGCCAATCTTCCATCTGTTGATGATTTCATCTATGTGAGACATTCTCCACGACACAAACCTGAGAGAGAGCCCCTAAGAGGGGTGTGTGGTTCCTATTTGAGATAGAGTTGGAACATAGATATGGCCTCCTCCTTACAAAGAGTTGATAAGAACTCCAGATGATTCTCCTGTGTAACGCAGTGATAAAGGAGATCTGCATAGTTGGATGTGCATGTGGCTAAGCACAAGGTGAATGGGTGAAATCCCAAAGTGTTGGTTGCATCGTCATGAGACAGACATGAATATGATGTATTAGCCTCCTCTGAGAAGAGAGTTGATGAGAAACTCTAGATGACTCTCCTGTGTAATGTAGTGGGAAAGAAGATCTATTGAGTGGATGTGCCTATGGACGAGCACATGTGAACGTGATCCTAGTGGTTGAGCACTAGTGAATAAGTGGTTCTTCTATGTAATGCAGTGAGACAGATATATGGACATCCCTATGAATGTGCCCCTAGTGGTTGAGCACTAATGGGTGTAAGAGATCCCTTGCTATATTGTTCAAGAGTCAGACATGCCTGTAACCCTAATTGTAATGTAAAGGGTACAGGTCAGCCCTGTTATTTCCTCAAATAAATCAATCGAGTTATTTCATTTTAGGTGATAGGATGTCTTTTATAAAAAAATACATTTTTAATTTTTTAAAGCTCATTTTTTAGAGTTGTATGCATGTAATAAAGTTAGATAAAAATTTGTTTTAGTTTTTATTTTATTTAAGTCAAATATCAGGTTTTGGTTTCTTAGGCGCTTCTTCAAAAGTGTTTCTTAGCTACCGAAAGCCTTAGCTTTTAGCAGCTTAAACAAAAAACTTCATGGCTATTTTAGCCACCGAAATTGTAGGATCGGGGGAGGAGTCAGAACATCCTTTCACACGTTTAAACTGTCGGGTTTGAAGTTTTATAATTGCAATTAGCTACCGAAAAGACAGGAGAAGAAACCGTTTAAGACTGGAATTTGATCTCTCCATGATGTAGTGTAATGATCCCAAGCTACTATGCAAGGATCATCACTGTTTTGGTGTCTTTTTAAAACTTTTTCTGAGTGAGGTATTTCGTCAAACACTTTGTTGATCTACCTTTTAGATGTGTTTATATGTGTGTATGCAGCAAATAACAGAAAGAGATAACCATGGAACATACCTCAACCATATGCAATAAGATAGACAAGCCAAAACATCTCAATTCTTCTTTATTCATAAAATAGAGAAACCTGCTACAATGAAGATGTCGATCTGGAATGCTCAACAGATGGCCACGAAGATAGACAATAGATAAGAGTTGCTACAAAATGCTCCCGCTAATACAAAAGATGCCTCCAAAGGCTGAATAAGAAATGAAGATCAATACAAGCAGATCTGAATGCCAAACTCTCCAGCTGAAGAATGCCACGCTCCAATAGAAGGTTGAAACCCTCAATAACTCGGCCCTGCTGCCAAAAGTGTCCAATCACCCTA
>SNQJ01S0038282.1:21397-42196 GCA_010110895.2 Picea sitchensis | reverse complement strand
GGAATGGATCATAATGATGGAATATGATCATCAATGCAAGTTGGACCCCACAATTCCTCTCAAATACCCCTGTACTCGCTCTAGCACCCATCTGGCTACTCTGGTTATCATAAATCTTTGCCCTGTGATGATGTCCCAAAGTGGGGACATTACATGTGGCGAATCTTTTCGGATCGTTGTTTCATCAAACTACATGGTTATGTATCTTTCATCATCACAGTCATCAACCATGATTGTTTCAAATCACAAGATTCTCTTTCGCATCCCTTGTAATCAGCGCCACGATATGATGCTCGCCTCATTTTTCTCGTCCATGTCACAGCCGATCCAAATCTCCCTAAGTCTACGTTGTGTAACTTTCCCCCAAAATCCGATTTTCAAATTACAAGTGTACAGGAGCATTGCAACAGATGAAGAAAGGAGGATCAACTCTGAGGAAAGAGCTCGACGATATCGATTACTTGGAATCGCACCCGGAGGTATGACAACTTTTCAGGGATGCAGGTTGCTATAATTTTTGTAAACAATTACAGAGCTCTCACCAATAGCTGGCAAAAGCCTTTGCCCTGACTTTCGATGGAAGGAAAGAAATCATCAGTCGAGATGAATTCGAGGTTGATGAAGCCCTCATCGCCGAGGTGACAGAGCTTCCCAGGACTAGAGAAAAATGGTTCAAAACCACTATCACAAGAATGTTGAATTCAAGTCTTACGTGAAACCAGAACACAAGGATTTGATATGGAAGAAAGAAATGCATGTGTCTTTCCTTGAAGACAAATGGCAACAGTTACTAAAATCCATTATGGTCTATATAACTTGTGAAGGTAGATATAATAGGGTGATGATTTACCATTTCAAACTCATGAATCATTTTACTGGTAGAAACCCACTCAATCTGCCCTATTTTCTCCACAGAAGCTTATCTAAGATGGCTCATCAGGTCAAGGCCAAGCCCAAAAAATTTGCAGGTAGATTATCCCACCATGGTCTAATTAAACTCTTGGTTTGTGAGTTGTTGCAGAGAAGAAGCAAAGAGTGGAATTACTTCTTGTTCTGGAATGATTTTCAGATTGATATACAGCAAGAGGGAAAAAAGAGTCATCATTCCAAGAAGTCTTCTACTCCCAGAAGTGGAAAGAGGAGGAGGAGAGATATCTCTTCAGTTCCAGTTAATCAACCCTCCCCTTCTTCTAAGCTTAATAGAACTAAGAAGAAACTAAAATTCAGCAATGAAACAGATAAGGCTGAAGAAGCCCCAATGAACAAGAGCATTCTTAATCTTCCTTACACAGACTCAGAAATTGAAGAAGACCAGATTGAAACAGGGCACGAAGATTCAGTTACCACAGGGAATGAAAATTCAGTTTATGTAGATGTATTCACAGCAAGGTATGAAGACCTTCCATCACCTACACCTCAAGAAGAACAAGAACCACAAGTTGCAGATGCCTCATCTAGCAAAAGAGTGAACCAAAGTAAATCAAAGGAAATCAAGAAGATTAAGAATAAGTTAGCTCAACAAGAAGTGCTAGAAAGGGTAATTAAAACCAGATATGAAACCCTGTCGAAGAATTTTGCAAAAATCAAATCAGCCTTGGAAATATTAGCACATGAAAGCATAAAGGAAAAGAAAAAGAAGGAGAATATTGTAAAAGGTTACAACAGCTTATGGAGAGTAGCTCAGGGTTTGAATAAAAAGGTCAGGGCTTTAAGGTTGAAAGATATGTCTTCAAAACACCAGTCTCAAACACATGCTACCCTCGAAAGCCTAGCAGAGGTAGAAGTTCAGTGCAATGAACCAGAGGCAGCGAGCAATCCTGCAGTCTTTGAGCAAGATGTAGAAGCCTTAAAAGATCATCTGTAAGGCATTTTTGAGCTAAGACAAAAGGTATTTTGAAATTTTGATAATTTCACTAAAACGGACCTTTCGGTGGCTTAGGCGAACATTTTGATTGTTAATTAGTCACCGAAAGCAGAGCTTTTGATAGCTAATTGGTCTTAATTCTGTCTATTCTAGCTACCGGAAGCACTGATAGGGCAGAAAGTTAATATTTTTTCAAAGATCCAGGTCTTCCTTGTCCAAAAGCCTCAAGAATGGTTCCAATCAATAGACAATAATTAATGACACCCTTATCAAGAGTTTGTTTTGATTTTGGATATGCTCTACAAGGAAAAAAGGTCAAAATTGGTTAGCTATTTTCAGGGATATAAAGTTGTTTGATTGTCAGCAGGTGTCATTTTCGACTTCTCTCATATCACATAAAATCTAGCAGCCTTAGAAGGATCACTACACCTACCAAAGAATCTGAAGGACATAAAGATCATCCAAGGATAGGAATTGACCTATTTTATAGGATCTTTGCCTATTTTCTTGGGTCATTTATTGACTTTCTATTTTAGGCAAAATTCGATCCAGTATTCTAGGATTTTGAAACTGTTTGTAAAGGTTGTAAAGCCCAGAACATTTGATGAACAAAGGGTTCGACTTTGAGTTCTAGACTCTACTGTTATTGTGATTAAGACATTTTCTTTAATATATTCAGCATGCAAGCTTCTTTCATTGTTATTGTCAGACTCTCTTTTCATTTCTATTCTATGCCTATGAGTTGAAATCATTTATTTGTCCCTGTTTAAATGTCCTATGGTGACTACATCTTACCTTTGATTATTAAACAAGAATCATAAGCATCCATTGCTAGTTTGTTGACCCATCATATATATGGTTTATGTATGTTCTGGTTAATTGATTGGTTTCTTATCTATTTGATCTACAAACCTCTCTGATAATAGCTCTTGAAGGCCTTGTATTGTGTGAATATAACTAGACTGTCTTGAAGATCCAATCCAGTGATTTAGATATTCATATTGTTCCAATCCCACACCCATTATTGAGAAAATAATTATAAAAAAGGTTAAGTTACCAAGCATCTCTTAGATACAGCCTAGGAGAGTTTCCTGGAGTGATAACAAATTGGAGTTGTTTCCGGGGAACGGAGATTGAATCTCAGCTTCCTTGGGAGACGACATAGATCCAACTTTGATGATAGACAAAGTCTGGACACATTTTCGGTTGTAATCATCTATCTAGCGATTCCATTGGAATGAAGTGGCTCCGAGAAGGGATCATACCAGAGCAAACCAAGAAAGGCCGATGGCAACACCAGTTTCAAACACTGAGAAGATCATCAGAAGTGGAAAAGCATTGCAAAGACAAACTTCCAGATCTGCAAGAGAATCTAGACCAGGTATTTCAAGAAACACTTCATTTGTTTCTAGATAATCTCTTGTCGAATCCAATTCTGTTGAAACTTCTAGTTCTCAGAAAATTGTAATTTTGTCAGAAAGATTGAAGGGTGATGAGCCTTCAATTTCTTCTGATCTTATAGATCCTATTTCTGACCATATTACTATATCCAACTTAGGAGAAGAAGTTGTAGAATCTATCCAAGAAGAGGACTCTTCCTCTTCCTTGAATTCTTCACAAACTGAGCCTGTAGAAAGTTTTGTCCATACTCATACTAGTTTGCCCATTCTTGAAGATATTTTACAAGATCTTTCCTCTAAGGGTGAAGAAAACTTGGCCTTGCTGCTCGGCCAGTTTTACAGAGCTTCTTATTTCCCACCTTATCCAGGAACCACATTCCAGGGTAGTCATCCTACCAATGCTTCCACTTCATTCATGAGTGAAGTAAGACCACCATTGTCCATAATCCCACCTGTCCCATCTCAGCCGTCATCTACAGAAACTTCTTCATCTGCGTTAACCCACGAGATTTCCATGGTTGTCCCTTTGAATAAAATGGAACAGATCTTAGCCAATAGGTATGCTCCTCTTGTTTCTCCCAATCCCTTATCAGCCATGCCAATAGGAAATTATCAGAAATATATGCCCAAGTTTACTAGATCTGGAGATTATATTGTTGAAGAACATATAGAGGCTTTCTATGCCTATGCTGAGAACATTAACATTTCAGAGGAAGATATTTGGACCAGAACTTTTGTGCAGAGCTTGGATGGTCAAGCTAGGAAGTGGTTCAAGGAGCTGCCAGCTAATTCAGTGGAAAGGCATTGAGAAATTAGATGAAGTGTTTTTGAAACATTGGGGAGAAAGAAGAGACCTCTTGTATTATATTACTGAATTTGGAAATCTAAGAAGAGAAAATGGGAATCTGTCTCAGACTTCACCAAAAGATTCAATAAGATGTTTGGAAATATCCCTACAGAGATCAAGCCAATCGATGCATCAGCAAAGATTACTTACTCTTTTTCCTTTGATCCAAAATTTTTCTTAATCCTTAGAGAAAGAAGGTCAGCCACACTCTCTTTAATGCAAGATGTTTCTCTTGAGGTTGAATCTAACATTATGGCATCTTAGAAACTTAAAGGAAAATTTGAGAGAAAGAAGTCGTATGCTGATCCTCCTTCTTCTTCAAATACCAAAATGGAAAATATGGCCAAGATGTTGGACAGCTTGACCTCAGAGATGTCAAAACTAAAAATTCAGAGTTAGCAACCAACAAAAAGTAAAGAGACTAATGTGTATGCTCCCAGGAATCCCAATGCATTCCCCTACAGAAGGAACAATCAGCAGTTCCAGATCCTTTCCAAAATGCAGTGCTAGAAGAAGAGCAGGAGCTATCTCATGATGAAGTTGAAGAAGAAGATGACATCAATTTCTTTGGGGATGATATTGATTCCTCCTTATTGACACAAACAGATTATGAAGAGGCCCAAATGAATGAGAATATTAATGAGGCAATCACTGAAGAACCTTTTTATCAGACAGATGATCAGCCAGGTTATAATTTAAGATCTAAGACTGTTGCTTTAAAGCCATTGCCCGGAAAAAAGAAAGATGGTGTTGCCAAGCAGCATGTTGCTCCTACAAAGAAGATCTCAACTCCTGCAAAACAACAACTGAAGAAATTGCAGCCCCAAGATAAAGAATAGGTGTCCCTCAGAGCTCCCTCTAACGAGGTAAGACCTTCCAACAAAATATCATATTCATTTAATTTCGAATCAGAAATTCAGAAGGTAAAAATACCTATGCCATTGACTGAACTTATGAAGAATGGCACATTTAAGTCTACTATCATGAAGTCCCTTCAACCAAAGACTCCCCTAGCTATTGATTATGTAAACCTTCAATATGACAATCCCATAGTGACTATAGGACCTACGGTAGAGGACCGAGATGATTCTTGTCCACCCTTCTACATATCCCTGAATATCCATGACAAGATCCTTCACAATTGCTTGCTCGACTCGGGAGCATCACACAATCTTATGCCTAAAGCAGTGATGGATGAGCTTGGGCTTGACATCACAAAACCTTACCATGATCTCTTCTCTTTCGACTCTAGGAAAGTCAGATGCCTCGGCCTCATAAAAGGCCTTGTCATAAACCTTGCCCAGCTGCCAATGAGAATCATGGTAATGGATGTTGTAGTGGTTGATATCCCACCCAAGTTCGGCCTCCTCTTGTCACGTTCATGGATAAAAAGGCTAGGTGGTACCTTGCAAATGGATCTTTCATATGTCACAGTCTCGGTGTTTGGAGGAGAGCAAAAGAGACTTTACAGATAAAATCAGCTTGCCTACATCATTAGTGATGGGAAGAATTATGTAAACCATCCCATCTATGCATTTGGCACGGACTTTGGGGCATGCATGCTACAAATAGATGATTCTCAACCAGCTCCTTTGCATCTCACAAAGCCTACTTATCAGCAGTCTGATGGAGAGAGTACTCCCATCTGGAGCATGTTCTTTGATGGTGCTAGTACCAAAGACTCAGCAGGTGCAGGTGTAGTTTTGATCTCTCCTTCAAAGGAGACTATTCATTTGTCTTTTAAACTTGATTTCAAGACTACTAACAATATAGCAGAGTATGAGGTTTTGTTGTTGGGATTAAATGTTGCCAAGGAGATGGGAATCAAAGGTCTAAAGGTGTTTGGATATGCAACTCTCATCATACAGCAAGTAAACAGTACTTTCCAAGCAAAACATGTCAAGTTAAAAGCTTACAGGGATGAGTTATGGAAACTCAGGGACTCTTTTTCCATTTTTGATATGTCTTATATGCCCAGAGCTATGAATCACCTAGTTGATTCCCTTGTTGTCTCGGGCAGTATGTTCATTCCTCCCATGCCTCCTAGATTGAATTATGAGATCCAAGTCAAATATATACCATCCCTGCCCGACAATATAAAATATTGGAAATTTTTTGAAGATGATGATGAGCTTAGTAGATTTCTCCAGGTTGTAGATGAATTTTTTGATATGCATATTGACCAGGAAAAAGAAAAATGTAGGGGAATCCAAAAAGTCTAAGTTGAAGAAAAAAATGGGTCAACATGATATTGTTCAGCTACCAAACAATTATATACCTAGGGGTTTGGTGCCTCTTGAAAAGCTTTTTGACCAAAACGATGTCCCTTACAAACCTGATAAGAAGGAGAAGGATCCTGTTGTCCATGAGCACAATATAGGAAGCCAGATTCATCCTAAATTCATAAATCTGTCCACTTAATTAACTGGTGATCAGAGGTTAGAATATTGCAACATTATGAAGGAATTTGCTGATGTTTTCGCCTGGAAATACAGTGATCTGAAAACCTATAATCCTGATGTCATTCAACATAAGATTCCCCTGGAGAAAGACACCATCCCATTCAGACAAAAGTTGAGACCTATCAGTCCTCTCTTATTTCCTGTAATTGAAAAAGAAATCAAAAAGCTCCTCGATGCCAAAATCATAATTCCACTGAGATACTCTAAATGGATTGCAAACCTAGTAATAGTGAGAAAGAAAAATGGTGAGATCAGGTTATGCATTGATTTTAGAAACCTAAATAAATGCTCCAAGAAAGACAACTATCCCCTACCCAAGATGGAACACTTGTTGCAAAGAATTTCAGGAGCCAGTGTCATGTCTTTCCTAGATGGCTTCTCAAGCTATAACCAAGTTTTTGTACACCCCGATGACCAAGAAAAGACTGTCTTTATTACTCCTTGGGGTACCTTCATGTACGCCAAGATGCCATTCGGACTAATGAATGTTGGGGCCACTTTTCAGAGGGCCATGGACATAGCTTTTGTGGCAGAGAAGGACAAGTTTGTCCTCATCGATCTCAATGATATCACAGTTTATTCCAGCAATCATGAAGAGCATCTGAAGCATCTGAAAAGAGTATTTTTGAAAAGCAGACAGTTCGAGATTCCGCTGAACCCAAAAAAGTCTCAATTTTCTCTCAAGAAGGGTAAGCTCCTAGGCCACATTGTTTCAGCAGAGGGAGTGAAAATTGACCCAGCTCTAGTGGAATCAATTCAAAATTTGTCCATACCAAGGTCAAAGAAGGATATCCAATCCCTACTCGGTAAGATCAATTTTGTCAGAAGGTTTATTCCTAATTTCGTTGAATTAGTGAAACATATAACCTACATGCTAAAAAAGGGATCTGATATAAAATGGACAGACAATGCAAGAAGTTCATTTCAGGATATCAAACAGGCTATCATGGAATCTCCTACTCTAATCAGTGCGGATTACACCAAGAATTTCTATATTTTATCTTTTGCTTCCTATGACACAGTGGCAGCAGTCTTGTTACAAAAAGATGATGAAGGTCTTGATCACCCGGTGGCTTTCTTCAGCAAATCACTCAGGGATGTTGAACTAAGGTATGATCCTATAAAAAAACAATCCTATGCTCTCATTAAGTCATTAAAAGCTTTCAGAATTTATATCCTCCATGCAAAGGTTGTTGCCTATGTTCCTTCAGCCTCTGTGAAGGATGTCTTGACCCAGCCTAATATTGATGGAAAGAGAGATAAATGTATCGCAAAGCTGATTGAGTTTGACATAGACGTGAAGCCCACCAAGCTGGTAAAAGGCCAAGGCCTTGCCAAGCTCATGACAGAAGAGAACTGTGATCTTTTAGACATAAATTTCATTGGGGAAAGTTCAACAAGTTTGCAGACAGGGGTAGCAGCAGAAGAGCAACATGATAGCCATCAAGTGGCCAAGAATTTGTCTTCATGTGAGTGGTATTTAGGTATTCTTCATTTTTTACAGAAGTTGGAGGTTTCTCCTGAACTTAGCATGACTCAAGCCCGAGCCCTTAAGCTCGAAGCAATTAAATTATGCATTAATGATAATCTTTTGTATTGGAAAGATCCTTCTGGTTTACTACTGAGATGTTTAGACAAAGACGAGTCAGTTGAAGTCATGCATCAGTTTCATTCAAGTATTTGTTGGAGGAGAATAAAAGGAGCTGGGATTCTAAACTACCCTCAAGGCAATGGCCTTTCCGAGTCATCCAATAAGAGTCTAGTCAGAATCATCAGAAATTTGTTGGAGGAGAATAAAAGGAGCTGGGATTCTAAACTAAAGTTTTCTCTTTGGGACGAAAGAGTGACTATCAAGAAATCTATAGGAATTTCTCCTTTCAAACTGGTTTATGGCACAGATGCCATTTTTCCCATTCAGCTAGTTCTGCCAGTGGATAAGTTCTTTCAGGAAGAACAAACTGAATAATATGATATGGTGAGAAGAATGCTTGACTTGGTAGAATTGCAGCAAGTTAGAGAAAATCTGGTGGATAAATCAGAAGCTCATCAAAAGAGGATCAAGGATACTTTTGACAGAAAAGCAAAGGTGGACAACTTTTAGGTTGGTGACTGGGTTCTGAAATGGGATGCTCTCAGACAAGATAAAGGCAAGCACGAAAAGTTTGACTCTTTGTGGACCAGTCCTTTCATGATAACTCAAGTACAACACAACAACACCTTCATTCTGCAAAGTCTGGAAGGTGAAAAAATGTTTGGTGGCCCAGTCAATGGGCGTTTTTTGAAACTCTATTTTATCTAAGGATTAAAGGCCTTACCATTGTAAATTTTATTTACAGTTTTTGTTTTTGCAAAATAACTCCATGCCCAATGGAAACACTAATAGATAGGTTTGAATTTTTTGTCTTACAGGAAAGGCATTGGTTATGTGGTTCTTGAAACCTCATAGGGAGGCTTCACCCCCAATAGGAGCCAGTATTATCTCCTCAAATAAATCAATCAAGTTATTTCATTTTAGGTGATAGGATGTCTTTATTTTAAAAATACATTTTTAATTTTTTAAAGCTCATTTTTTAGAGCTTTATGCATGTAATAAAGTTAGATAAACATTTATTTTAGTTTTTATTTGATTTAAGTCAAATCTCAGATTTTGGTTGCTTAGGCGCTTCTTCGAAAGTGCTTATTAGCTACCAAAAGCCTTAGCTTTCGGCAGCTTAAACAAAGAAATTCAAGGCTATTTTAACCACCGAAATCGCAGGATCGAGGGAGGAGTCAGCACGTCCTTTCACACATTTAAACCATTGGGTTTGAAGTTTTATAATTGCAATTAGCCGCCAAAAAGACAGGAGAAGAAACCGTTTAAGACCAGGAGTTGATCTCTGCATGATGTAGCGAATCTTTCTGGATCGTTGTTTCATCAAACTACATGGTTACGTACCTTTCATCATTACAGTCATCAACCATGATTGTTTCAAATCACAAGATGCTCTTTCGCATCCCTTGTAATCAGTGCCACTATCTGATGCTCGCCTCATTTTTCTCGTCCCTGTCAGAGCCGAACCAAATATCCCTAAGTCTACGTTGTGTAACTTTCCCCCAAAATATGATTTTCAAATTGCAAGTGTATAGGAGCATTGTGACAGATGAAGAAAGGAGGATCAACTCTGAGGAAAGAGCTCGACAATATCAGTTACTTGGAATCACACACGTAGGTATGCCAACTTTTCAGGGATGCAGGTTGCTATAATTTTTGTAAAAAATTACAAAGCTCTCACCAGCAGGTGGCAAAATCCTTTGCCCTGACTTTCGATGGAAAGAAAGAATTCATCGGTCGAGATGAATTCGAGGTTGATGAAGCCCTCATAGCCGAGGTGACAAAGCTTCCCAGGACTAGAGAAAAATGGTTCAAAACCACTGTCACAAAGAATGTTGAATTTAGGTCTTACGTGAAACTAGAACACACGGATTTGATATGGAAGAAAGACATTCATGTGTCTTTCCTTGAAGAGAAATGGCGACAGTTACTAAACTCCATTATGGTCTATATAACTTGTGAAGGAAGATATAATACGTTGATGATTTACCATTTCAATCTCATGAATCATTTTACTGGTAGAAACCCACTCAATCTGCCCTATTTTCTCCACAGAAACTTATCTAAGATGGCTCATCAGGTCAAGTCCAAGCCCAATAAAGTTGCAGGTAGACTATCCCACCATGGTTTAATTAAACTCTTGGTTTGTGAGTTGTTGCAGAGAAGAAGAAAAGAGTGGAATTATTTCTTGTTCTGAAATGATTTTCAGACTGATATACAGCCAGAGGGAAAAAAGAGTCCTCATTCCAAGAAGTATTCTACTCCCAAAAGTGGAAAGAGGAGGAGGGGGGCTATCTCTCCAGTTCCAGTTAACCAACCCTCTCCTTCTTCTAAGCTTAATAGAACTAAGAAGAAACTAAACTTCAGCAGTGAAACAGATAAGGCCGAAGAACCCCTAGTGAACAACAGCATTCTTAATCTTCCTTACATAGACTTGGAAGATGAAGAAGACCAGATTGAAACAAGGCACGAAGATTCAGCTACCACAGGGCATGAAAATTCAATTTATGTAGATGTATTTACAGCAAGGTATGAAGACCTTCCATCACCTACACCTCACGAAGAACAAGAACCACAAGTTGCAGATGCCTCATCTAACAAAAGAGTGAAGAAAAGTAAATAAAAGGAAATCAAGAAGCTTAAGAAGAAGTTATCTCAACAAGAAGTGTTAGAAAGGGTAATTAAAACCATATATGAAACCCTGTTGAAGAATTTTGCAGAAAGCAACTCAGCCTTGGAAAGATTAGCACATGAAACCATAAAGGAAAAGAAAAATAAGGAGAAGATTGTAAAAGATTACAACATCTTATGGAGAGTAGCTCAGGGTTTGAAGAAAAAGGTCAGGGCTTTAAGTTTGAAAGTTATGTCTTCAAAACACCAATCTCAAACACATGCTACCCTTGAAACCCTAGCAGAGGTAGCAGTTCAATGCAATGAACCGGAGGCAACCAACAATCCTACAGTCTTTGAGCAAGATGTAGAAGCCTTAAAAGATCATCCCTAAGGCGTTTTTGAGCTAAGACAAAAGGTAATTTGAAATTTTGATAATTTCACTAAAACAGACCTTTCAGTGGCTTAGGCGAACATTTCAATTGTTCATTATTCACCGAAAGCAGATCTTTCGGTAGCTAATTGGTCTGAATTTTTTCTATTCTAGCTACCGAAAGCACTGATAGGGAAGAAAGTTAATATTTTTGCACAGATCCAGGTTTTCCTTGTCCAAAAGCCTCAGGAATGCTTCCAATCGATAGACAATAATTAATGACACCCTTATCAAGAGTTTGTTTTGATTTTGGAGATGCTCTACAAGGCAGAAAGGTCAAAATCGGTTAGCTATTTTCAGAGATAAAAAAATTTTTGATTGTCAGCAGGTGTCATTTTCGACTTCTCTCATATCACATAAAATCCAGCAGCCTCGAAAGGCTCACTACACCTGCCAAAGAATCTGAAGGACATAAATATCATCAGGAATTGACCTATTTTATAAGATCTTTGCCTATTTTCTTGGGCCAGTTATTGACTTTCTATTTTAGGCAAAATTCGAACCAATATTCTAGGATTTTGAAACTGTTTGTAAAGGCTATAAAGCCCATAACATTTGATGAACAAAGGGTTTGACTTTGAGTTCTAGACTCTATTGTTATTGTGATTAAGACATTTTCTTTAATATATTCAGCCTGCAAACTTCTTTCATTGTTATTGTCAGACTCTCTTTTCATTTCTATTTTATGCCTATGAGTTGAAATCATTTCTTTGTCTCTGTTTAAATGTCCTATGGTGATTGTCATATTACCTTTGATTATTAAACAAGAATCATAAGAATCCATTTCTAGTTTGTTGACCCATCATATATATGGTTTATGTATGTTCTGGTTAACTGATTGGTTTCTTATATATTTGATCTACAAACCTATATGATAATAGCTCTTGAAGGCCTTGTACTGTGTGAATATAACTAGATTGTCTTGAAGATCCAATCCAGTGATTTAGATATTCATCTTGATCCAATCCCACACCCATTATTGAGAAAATAATTATAAAAAATGTTAAGTTACCAGGCATCTCTGAGATACAGCCTAGGAAAGTTTCTTGAAGTGATAACAGGCCCCACCTTAATGTAATTGATAATTAATCTGGTTAATATTAATTATATTATGAGATAGAGAGGTCGGCCCTGTTGTGCGAATAGACACTTATGTTGGCAGTTCAAGTCTAATATAAGTAAAGGTAAATTCCTCATTGAGGAATCATATCTTTTGTGTGAGTTTGGAAATTTCAGCAAGCACATCTTCTTGGGATAAGTGCACACCTATTTTGGGCGCTAGTCTTCTAGGGTTTGAAAGCACCCTATTTTGTGCTAGGTTTTCTTGGTGGTGGAGGTATTTTTCTTGAAGAATAAAGCAAAGGATTTGGCTGAGTTTTCTTCCCTTGTTGAGAAGGGTTTCCTAGGATACTTCTTGTGTACTTGTGCATGGTGTTTCTTCTTGTGATCTTGGGTGTTGCAACATAATTGGTTATGATTTAAGTAAAGAGATAAAATGGAATGAACTTCATGCTTAAGCCTTGCTTGTAGAAAAATAAACATGGTATCAGATCATAGGTCTTGAAGAATCCATTGCACAAGAATCTACCAAGTCTCCTCTCTTTTCTGCAGAATCCTATGACCCTCCTAGGGTTTCCAAAAAATCTGTACATCCCTCCTTTATGAGATGTTTCATCCCTTAATAATTGAACGTTGGGGATAATTTTTGCATAGGAAAGTAAGGCCTCCTCCATTGCACCTTCGGAGACTCTCAGAATAAAATTCCAAGCATTTTGAAATTTTGGCCCTAGGGTTTCTAGGGTTTCGCTAATTTCTGTTGAAATTTCAGAATTAGGGTTTTTGCATCTCATTGAAGGATCTCTTCAGCTCACCAGTGTTCTCCTATATTTAAAAGGCTTATTGTTGGTATTCATAATTCCAACACAACCTAAAATTGCTAGCCTAGCTTAGATGTTAGGTTTTCTAGCCCAGTTGACAAGGGTTTGTGAAGAATCTAAAATTATGAAGAAAATTTGTACATCCCTCCTTTCTGAGATGTTTCAGCCCTTAATACTTTAACATTGGGGATAATTTTTGCATATGAAAGTAAGGCCTCCTCTAGCGCACCTTCAGAGACTCTCAGAATGAAATTCCAAGCATTTTGAAATTATGTCCCTAGGGTTTCGCTAATTTCTGCAGAAATTTCAGAATTAGGGTTTCTGCAACTCATTGAAGGAGCTCTTCAGATCGCCAGTGTTCTCCTATATTTCAAAGGCTTATTGTTGGCAGTAATAAGTCCAACACAACCTAAAATTGCTAGCCTAGATTAGTTGTTAGGTTTTCTATCCCAGCTGACAAGGGTTTGTGAAGAATCTAAAATTATGATGAACATAACTATGATGGAAGATAAGCTTGAGGGATCAAGCAACTTCAAGTCCCTGGAAGACAAGACTTCATAGGAAGTCTTATTGTGGGTGATACAAAAAGGTGACATTATGACCACCCTCTTCATGAATATGTCAAGAGGACAAAGATCAGGCAAGTGCCACTGGAGAAATCATATCAACACCCTCAAGTATGAACTTGTATATATATTATTTGTATCATTGTCATGAGGGAAATTGCAGTAGTAAGGGACATTTTGTTGAAGTAGTGGATCCAGAGAGATCTCATTTCATTCAGAGGAACAACACACTGGAAGTGAAGATTCCAACTTTGATTGTTGAAATTGTCATTCCTCTAACTTATATTTCTAAAGTTTACTACATTACAAGTAGGTGTTGTATTTGTGACAACAATCCTTAAATTGTTTTGATTCTAGATATGTACTCAATATTATCCTTTAGGAGATATTCTTGTTTTGGTTCCTCTTGTATTCTTGTTCCATACATGTCAAGAACAAAGGAATATGTTTATCCTTCAGAGGGAGTCACTTGACTTAGAGGGAGTCAAAACTATTTGAGAAAGAGGAAGAATAGAACCATCAATGAGGCAACCAATGCAATAATGCATGATCAGAATATTTCTATGATTCCATGGGAAAAAGCATGCATGACATAGTATATTCTCAGAACAAGAGTCTTCACCAAACTTTGAAAAACATAACTCCCGAAGAAACCTTCACCAGAGTGAAGCATGAGATTTAACACTTCAGGATATTTGGGTGCCCATTGTATTTTCATGTACCCAAAGAGAAGAAGTCCAAGCTGGACCCTTCAGGGAGAAAGGATATATTTATGGGATAACAATGAATCTTCGAAGACATTCCATATCTACATTCCTTGTCAGAGACAGATTGAGACAAGAAGATATGTTGTCCTTGAAGAAGAGATAGTCTTTCAAAGATCCAGAGAATCTCAGATGAATATTGACAATGAGACAATACCTTCTCTCCCTTCATCATTTCAAAGAGAGACAAACATTATTCCAGCTGATCCAGTTGCTCCAGTTGATGTGTCCAGAGATATTGCAGTAGGACATAAAAGACCTGCCTAGGCTCACTCTGCAAGAAGCAGAGGAATATACAAGCCCCTCAAGGCACATCCCGAAAAAACAAAAGAGATTTTCAAGCTATCCTTCAGTCATGAGCCACTTCATTGATTCTGAGCCTCCTTGTCTTGGAGAAGCAACAAAAGAACAGGTATGGAAAGATGCCATAACAGAATAATACCAGTATACCTTAAAGAATGATGTATGATATATTTCTCAAGAACTAGAAGGGAAGTATGTAGTAACTTCCAAGTGAATCTATAAGATCAAACATGCATCTAATGGAAGTGTCAAGAAATACAAAGCAAGATATGTAGCCAGAGGATTATCACAAACAGAGGGAGTTGTCTATGATGAGACACTTGATCCAGTAAGCTCGATACACTTCCATATGTACTACCATCCATGAGTTCGAAAATATATTAGATGGATGGATTCTTGATGAGTTTGGGTTTCAGCAAGATTATTGTTGATCCAAACCTGTGTTATTACAGTGTTGGTGACGAGAGCCTAATTTTGATGACTTATTAAGAAAGTCTTGTTGTTGGATACAAGTAAGATTTGACTTATGATTTCGATATGAAGGATCTGAGTATGATACACTACTTCTTGGGACAAGAAGTATGACAGAGAACCGATGAGACTTTTCCTGAGTCAAGGAAAACATACAGTGGGAATATTAAAGAAGTTCAGTATGACAGAATGAAAAACAACTGTCATGGATTTAAAGAAAATGAATGATGATGAATCAGACGAGATTGATCCACAACTAATTGGATCATTGATGTATCTGGTTAACACTAGTCATGATTCATGCTATGTAGTGAATATTCTTAGTCAATCCATGAGCCAACCAAGACAAACTCATTGGATAATAGTAAAGCATGTATTGATATATACACGAGGCACAGTTAGATATGGCCTGAGATATGTCTCCAAATGTGAAATTGAGTTTGCAGGGATATGTCTATACAGATTGAGAAAAGAGTACAGTGGACCCGAAAAGCATATATTATTGGTGCCTTACCGTGAAGTTTTCCATGGTTTCCTAATGCAGCAAGAAACAAAACTCTGTGGCCTTGAGTACCATAGAAGTCGAGTATGTAGCATCGAGTGTGAGAAGAAATATGGCTTCAAAAGCTTCTAACAGATTTACTTGATCATGAGATGGATTCCATGATGATAACTAGAGCTCTGTGTAAATCTCTTTGAGAACCCAGTGTTTCATCATATATCGAAACACATTGAGATAAACTATCATTATATCATAGACATGATGCAGAGGAAAATAGTACACATGCAGTACCTTCCTACACATAATCATAATGCAAACATCTTCACCAAATTAGCTTGGTGAAGGATACCTCCCTAGTTGAGAGGGAGTGTTGATAACTACAGCCAATAACAAAGTTCAAAATACATTTGTGTGAGACTTGGCATAATGAAGAATGCCTCCCTAGCTGAGAGGGAGTGTTGATGATTGTATCTATGTGAGACAATCTCCAAGACACAAACCTGAGAGAGAGCCACTGAGAGGGGTGTGTGGTTCCTATCTGAGACGTATCTGGAATGTAGATATGGGATTCTCCTTAAAGAGATTTGAGAAGAACTCCAGATGATTCTCATGTGTAACGCATGTTACAAGAAAATTGCCCTGCGGACAAGTGGACTTCCTCTTGAACCCTAAATCTCTAAGATCAAGAAAGAAATGTGCTAACGTTGGTCACTGACATCCTTTTAAACCTAGCTAAACTAATGAATAGAGAAGAGGAAGAAGATGTACATTTTTACGATGTTTGTCCTCGCACAGACCGAGTTGAGCTTTGATCCCCAATCTCTTCAACAAGTCTTGCAATATAATCAAAGATAGAACATGCTTCCTATTCTACTAATATTAGCTTGAAACTAGATCTATTTAATAGAGACAAGTTCAAGTAGATAAACACAACCTTGAAATAAACAGACCAAGCACATATATATTAATGAAAACAAAGTAAAGTGCTTACAACTGTAGATGCAGATGCAGCAGCCTCACCAAGCTCTCCTTGTACAACCCCTTTCTCAAATGATCCACAAACAGAATGACTATGCTTCAATGATATCTCCCTTATGAGATCATAAGTTTGATACCTTCAATGTCTCCCCTTCCTTATGAGATCATAAGTTAGGTGCTTCTCAAATTCTCCATCATGTATTTCACCATGAGAAGACCTCCTTATATAAGCTTAGAGAGACCCAACCACCTTAGATATTCTTGGGATAGGTTGAGGAACATTCTCCATCAGTTGTGGATCCTCACTAAGATCCATCATTGACCTCAGATTCGAATCCAACCAACTTCAAAGATGAGGAAGATTTTTCCCTAATTTTCCTCAACAACCCAAAAAAAATTTAAACAGGTCAGCGCTCCCCCAGAATGGGGCACAGACTGTTGCAACACTCCCCCAAAGAAGGGTAGGGAGCGCTGGCACTCCCTGATAGTGGGTAGGGAGTGTTTCCCAACAAAACTCATTTTTAAGTGGTTTTTTCTATGGAAAAATCTTTGTACTCTTCATCAAATGATTTCTTCTTCTTAAACCAGTCTTTGAAGGTGTCTTAAGTGTACCTGTGATGTCATTAGAGACACGACATAGGCGAGATGGAAGTATGATGTTTGCGACACTTGTGACACTGGTAATGACGACAATAGGTCATCATGGTAGTGAGTAATTTTGATGTGTAACAGATTGCCCCCCAAAGTGCAAAGTTAGAAGATGGAAACTGTTGACTAAAGTACTTTGTAGACTTTTTCGAGCAAGGGTATGGACTCAGAGAACCAGATAGAAGCATCACACAACCATCAAACAAATATCATGATATGTTTCAAACCCAAAGCAGGCATACCTATGCTTGAGTGATAAAGACTTGCAAGATATGGCTGCCATAAAATACACTGTGGATCCATAATTGTATTAACAAAAAGGTATAGCCACCAAAGATACAATGTAGATCTATAGTCCCATGACATGAACTGATCATAGCCATGAAAAATACACAGTGGATCTACGAGATGACAAGACATAGCCACGGACCAATACAAAGTGGATCTATGTGACAGTACATGTGTCAATATTCAAGAGAAACTTCGTCGCAACCTGGGAAAAGTACATATCAGAGTGATCACTCAACCCAGGGTCTTCTTACTGATCCCGATGTAGTACGAGTCTAACCATGTGAACAAATGTCCTGATGTCGAAAATGGAAGAAACCACTTGATTACCGGTCAATGAGGTAAACCATTAACAAGTGTGAGGGAAATAACCATTGATGTCAATGATTCCCAAGGTATCCTAGTACATTCCAGCGAATGTGAATAGATGAGTTGAAGTCGAACATACGTGGAATCATCTGATCAGAGTTCAATGATGTAAACCCACTGTTGGATGCGATGAGGCATGCCATTGAGGCATGCAGGTCCCAAGGTACTAATTGGTTTCTAAGTCAAGTTCCTAAATAGTGTGTTGAAGTCGACAGGAACAGACTCGTCGAAGGAGGGCCTTGATGTATCCCCCATCAATGACACGAAACTGACACAGATATGTAAATTGGTGGATCAAAAGAACATGGATTGACATGGGTATTGAAACAAAAATTTGTGATGGCTGACTCTCGAGGCAGATACTTCTCTTGAACACTGAGGCACGACAGTAGAAACATGACATGGACCAAAACACAATAACGCAGTGGATACTGTGACTTTCGTCGAGTAACCCAAAGGAGTAAGGAAACTTAGAGGATTGGTTCAGTGCAGAGATTCAGCGGATTAAAATACATGAAAAGACAAAGTGTTGTGTTCAAGGGCGATCGTAAAAGTGACTTGTGATGTTTTCAAAAACTGCTTGGCTTGCTTCCTTAAAAAAATTCTCCCATCCATATATACGAGTACCTCTTTTTAATTTAACGAGCTCGAGGAGGGTAACACATGTTCGATATAACTCACCTTCGGTAAGTCCCTCTTCCTTTGTTTAACGAACTAGAAGAAGTAAGGGTTCGGTCCCATATTGGTCCTTCAATGTTTGATTTTTTTAACGAGTCTAGAGAAGGTAAACTCGGTGATTTTTCATGTTTAAAGAGTCTGAAAAGAACTTAAAGATGACTCCAGGTTGTTCTTTTTCGTAATGTTAGTCTCGTGAGGCCGAAAAAGAGATAAACTACCACTCGAAATACGCCCTTTCAAACCTTTTAATGAGTGGGAAATGAAGCAATATCACTCGGCAATCTTTTCATGTTTAGAGAGTCTGAAAAGAGCTTAAAGGAGACTCCAGGGGGTTCCTTTTTCGTATAACCGTTACGAGTCCGAAAAAGTGATAAAAGTATACTCAATTACATTCTCATGTATTTTTTAGCGTAAGAAAGAACAAAGACTAAGCTCGGTATTGGTTTCATTTTTAGACAAGCTTGAAACAAAATTAAAGTATGCTTGTAAATTCCCAACATAAATTCCAAAGGTTGGGATACCCATGGATGGTTGGTACTCTGCCCCCATCTTGAAAAGCTAGTGGCTTAACTCCAGAATGATAAACAAAGGCTGGAGACATGCCCCCCCAAGCTTCAATTCATTCATCGACTTTGAGGTTGTCACCAATTTTTGTAGTAGATGGAGAAAAAGGATAAGGGTGGATGAAAGGAGTCGCCAATTTCTGTTACAGGAAAATCCCCCTATGGACAAGTGGATTTCCTCTTGAACCCTAAATCTCTAAGATCAAGACAGAAAGGTGCTAACGTTGGTCACTGACATCCTTTTAAACCCAGCTAAACTAATGTATAGAGAAGAGGAAGAAGATGTACCTTTTTACGATGTTTGTCCTCGCACAGTCCGAGTTGAGCTTTGATCCCCAAGCTCTTCAACAAGTCCTGCAATCCAATCAAAGACAAAACATGCTTCCTATTCTACTAATATTATATTGAAACTAGATCTATCTAATAGAGACAAGTTCATGTAGATAAACACAACCTTGAAAGAAACAGGCCAAGCACATATATATTAATGAAAACAAAGTAAAGTTCTTACAACTGTAGATGCAGATGCAGATGCAGCAGCCTCACCAAGCTCTCCTTGTCCAACCCCTTGCTCAAATGATCCACAAACATAATGACTATGCGTCAATGATATCTCCCTTATGAGATCATAATTTTGATACCTTCAATGTCTCCCCTTCCTTATGAGATCATAAGTTAGGTGCTTCTCAATTTCTCTATCATGTATTTCACCATGAGAAACCCTCCTTATATAAGCTTGGAGAGAACCAACCACCTTAGAGATTCTTGGGATAGGTTGAGGATCCTTCTCCATCAGTTGTGGATCCTCCCTAAGATCCATCCTTGACCTCAGATTCGAATCCAACCAACTCCAGAGATGAGGGGGGGTTTTCCCTAATTTTCCTCAACAACCCAAAATTTGCTCAAACAGACCAGCGCTCCCCCAGAATGGGGCACAGAGTGTTGCAACTCTCCCCCAAAGAAGGTAAGGGAGAATTGGCACTCCCTGACAGTGGGTAGGGGAGTGCTACCCAACAAAACTCATTTTAAAGTGGTTTTTTCCATGGAAAAATCTGTGTACTCTTCATCAAATGCTTTCTACTTCTTAAACCAGTTTTAAGTATCATTGTGATGTCGTTAGAGACACGACATAGGCGAGATGGCAGTATGATGTTTGCAACACTTGCGACACTTGTGGCCAATATGAAACACTTGTGACACTGGTAATGATGACAATAGGTCATCATGGTAGTGAGTAATTTTGATGTGTAACAATGCAGTGAGAAAGGAGATCTGCAGAGTTGGACGTGCATGTGGCTGAGCACAAAGTGAACGTGTGAAATCCCAAAGTGTTGTGAGCATCGTCATGAGACAGAGATGAAGATGATGTATTAGCCTCCTCTGAGCAGAGAGTTGATGATAAACTCTAGATGACTCTCATCTGTAATGCAATGGGAAAGAAGATTTGTTGAGTGGACGTGCATGTGGACGAGCACAGGTGAACGTGATCCTAGTGGTTGAGCACTAGTGAAGAAGTGGTTCTTTTGTGTAACGCAGTGAGCCAGAGATATGGACATCCCTATGGATGTTCCCCTAGTGGTTGAGG
>SNQJ01S0038282.1:6395-21347 GCA_010110895.2 Picea sitchensis | reverse complement strand
GAAGATTTGTTGAGTGGACGTGCATGTGGACGAGCACAGGTGAACGTGATCCTAGTGGTTGAGCACTAGTGAAGAAGTGGTTCTTTTGTGTAACGCAGTGAGCCAGAGATATGGACATCCCTATGGATGTTCCCCTAGTGGTTGAGCACTAGTGGGTGTATGAGATCCCTTGTTATATTGTTAAAGAGTCAGACCTGCCTGTAACCCTAATTGTAATGTAAAGGGTACAGGTTGTACCCACCTTAATGTAATCGATAATTAATGTAATCGATAATTAATGTAAAAGATAATTAATCTGGTTAATATTAATTATATTATCAGATAGAGAGGTCGACACTGTTTTTCCAATAGACACTTATGTTGACAGGTCAAGTCTAATATAAGTAAAGGTAAATTCTCCATTGAGGAATCATATATTTTGTGTGAGTTTGGAAATTTCAACAAGGACATCTTCTTGGGATAAGTGCACACCTCTCTTGGGTGCTAGTCTTCTAGGGTTTGCAAGCGCCCTCTTGTGTGCTAGGTTTTCTTGGTGGTTAAGGTATTTCTCTTGAAGAATATAGAAAATGATTTGATTGGGTTTTCTTCCCTTGTTGAGACAAGTTTCCCAGTGTTATCACTCCAAGAGTCTCTCTAGGTTGTAAATCGAGAGAGCTTGGAAACTTAATCAAATGCTCAATGAAATATATGAAATTGGATAAAAAATGAATAACTCACTCAACAAATCCTTCACTCAAGACACTTGAACATATCCAGACAAAATAAGGCTCTCAAAAGGTATTGATCAGATGGTTTTTTAAATCAGATGGATGGAGAACACTCACTATACCAGCAAGATCATGTATATTTAAACATAGATGAAATGTTGATTATAACAAGGAACAATACTTATAATCTAGTTTACCAATGCAAAGACAAGATGGAAGTTATCATTCATTGAGTAAACAAAGAAATGAACATGACATTCAATCATAAGTACATGAAAAGATGAAGGAACAGAGGTCTGAACAATAACAGTGAAAGAAGATTATGATTCCAGTATCTATATCAAAAGTCTTTACAATAAAAGAGTTTATAAAGCTCTCCAAATTCAAACCCCTTACAATGATGCCTAAGTGGGCTTAAATATCCTTTTACAAATTAGTTTCATGATCCCCAAAAGATGGCTCTGAATGCTACTTCTCAAACAAAATCTAATATAATCACAAGAAGGTAGGATGAGATCTTATTTTTAAGGGATAGGTATCCCATCCTAATTCCAAGTCTTTAGCTCCACCTGAGCTTCCTCGTGACTATAGAAGTCCTTCACCACCTTTATCTAACACATAGAGCAATGAATCACTCGTTGAATGTTGAAAACCAGGTCAAAGTTGACCAAATCTCTTCCACACAGAAATATGGAGAGTTGGTAGTGCAATACATAGGAAAAATCTAGTTTGCACTACCAACTGGCTGTAGAAGACAGTTTTGAGATAAATGTATGAAAATATGACTTAAGAAGTGTATCAGAGGCTGAAAATGGTCTCTGGAATTGTTTCTTGGAAGATGAATACCATGCACCCTGAAGAGAACCATTTGTCATACTGTCACTGCAAACATATCCCTCTTTATGATATGCATTTCTTATGTATTTAGCACTTGCTAGGGATTTTTATCTTCAACACAAACTGATAAAAAGGTTCCTCTATGCTGCTACCATATGCATCTTCCTCTGGAATCAAATCATACATCACTAAAGAACCAAAACAGAGTATATCTTCATTGTAGGTTCTTGCATACCAAAACCCTAATGGGATAATTGTATCATATTGTTTGTACTTGTGAGGGCTATGAACCTATCATATAGATGAACTTCCCTGTGAATAAATTAGAATTATGATCTCCAAAACTTCAGCCAACTTGCCTCTTTCTTCATTAGGTTCATCATAGGCAAAACACAAAATTATTGTTCATTTTGTTCAAGGCAAAAAGGTGGACAGTAAACATTATCAATATCCAAAATTTGAGCACAAAACCTTGAGTATACCTCAGTCACTTATCTTTATTGGGAAGGCTAGATGAAGAGGTTTCTTTTAGTAAAATTGTCAGGTTCTTCTTACTAAGCATGTTCTTAACTAAACATACATCCTCAGAAAGATTTTTGTTGTATGATCTCAAGATGAGATTCTTCATGTACATGTTTTTCAACTTCTTTATTTGAATCATATTTTTCCTAATGTTCCTCTTTAACTGATTACACTCCCCTGCTATTTCATCTATTTGACTTGAAATTTGTCTGTTGAGTGTAACATTCTCTTGATGTAGTTTCTGGTTCTTCTCCTGAACTTCCTTGAGTTGTTTGTTTGCATCCTTGAGTAATTGAGCCCAATTAGTTTTAGGTCCTTGATCTGTCTCTAGAGCTAGCTCTGGTGGAGATTAACTTAATTGGACTATGGCCTCAAGTGATTCCTTTTCAAGAGGAGAAACTTTCAATTTTGATAACCTATTTCTAGGTCTGATAACCTCAGTGCTTTGATGAGATTCCTCTGCTAGTACAAGTTTTCTCCTGGATGACCTTCTGAGGGTTGGTGTACCAATTTTAGCTTGGACAGCCTGGGGATTATCTTCAATTTCCATTTGAGGAAGTTCCATAGGAGGCTCTAGTTGTTCTTCAATAACTAGCTCTTTAGCCTTTCCTTTTCTCTTATCTCTTTTATACACTTGGACAAGTGAAGGTTCTTCAGGAATGGGGTCTTAAGAGGACTATGGTACTTCAGATGAGGGAGTAGAGAGAGAAGAGAACCGTGGTACTTCAAATGAGGGAGCAGAGGAAGATATTACAGTCTTCTTCCTAGGAGTCTTGAATTTTGAAGGAGAAATAGGCAGGTCAATTTGGTAATTAGATACAAATAGGAAAGTGGACCAATCCTTCCCTTCCTTCTTCAATTGTTCAATGACTATGAGTTTGATTAAGGCATGGTGAAAAATGGATTTTTGAAGTTTATCATGCTTTTGTTGTGCAATTCAAATCATCCTTTGTAAACTCATAAAAAGGAAATAAGATAGGTCAATTTCCTTCTTACCAGTGAAGTGGAGCAACGGCTTGAAATGATACTACAAGATCTAGCTATACCTCCCTTCACAAGTGAAAAATATTTGAATGATGAAGAACAGCTTTTCATATTCCTCTAGCATCCAATTCCTTGGAACTCCCTTCACCAAATCATCTCCCCTATGCTCAGGTTTGAGCATATCTTAACACCAGTCCTCCTTCTCTAATTTCCTTGCCTTAAACCAAAGTTATCCTGACCTTGGAATCTCAATTACTTCTGCAATTAAATTTGTTGTCGGTTGAATCCCCAAGGGGCCAACCTGAGTTTTACCTTCCTTGAAATTCTACACAAAATCTCTTGACACCTCCAGATGATGCCCTTCTATCTTTTGAAAAAACCTCCAGCAACCCATGTGCTTGAAGGAGTCCACATGGTTAGGGTTTTGTTCGATCAAAGTGGTATCATTGGGCTCAAATCTAACCACAGAGACTGACCTCTTCTTGGGGATAGGGTCTTTCCTTGGAGCCATCGTACATATGAATACCTGTTGTAAACACTTCTGCACAGAGAAAATTAGAAGAAAACTCTAAGGACAAAATATTTCTTTGTTTCTTTGCAAACCTTAGTAGTTTTCCTTTGATGGCGAGTTGCAACTTTAGAAGAGGATCTAAAGACTTTGATAATGATTTAAGAACCTTAAAAAACATTCTTGATATACCTTTTTCACTTCAAAAGTCTTCAAATTTCAAAACAGATCTTTTCTCACGAGTTGGTAGCGCGCCATGTAGAAAAATGATGAGTTGCGCTGACAACGTTTGTTGAGTTGGTAGTGCTTCACATAAAAAAGTGACCAAATGCACTATGAACTCGTCAACATGGAGAATTATGATAGAACAAAGGTCAAATCATGACTTGAACGTAATGATGGATCATTAAGGACCAAAACCGACTCTTTATACTCCCTGGCTCACTTTTAGGATGTAAATGACTTGACTTTAGCAATAAACTTAGGACAATGACCTTTATGACCACTTAGTCATCTACCAACATCATTTGACATGACCAAGACTTGATGACTAGACTCAATGAAGGATAGACCATGTTGAATGACTAAGGAAAACAAAGACTCAAAAACTACCTAAGGGTTAAATAAAAAGAAATTTTATTGGGAGATAACACCCAGGATACTTCTTGTGTACTTGTGCATGGTGTTTCTTCTTGTGCTCTTGGTTGTTGCAACATAATTGGTTATGGTTTAAGTAAAATGCTAAAATGGAATGAACTTCATGCTTAAGCCTTGCTTATAGAAAAATCAACAACATCCACTTGCCTTGGGCTTTGGGAAAGTATAGATTGTGCGATAACATTTTGGCGACATTGTCAGAGAACACCGAGTCAATATTCCTCAACGACACCTTTTCAGTAAGCCTTTAGCCAAAGCCTTATTTTCACAAAGTTTACATGGCGAATCCACTGAGGTTGATTCCCTCGTCCCTTTGATAATCCTTAATAGGATATCAAGTGACTCCACTAACCTTTTCCAAGGTACCACCTTACTCTCAATTTTGTGATATTTCCAAGTTATGGGATCATGGCGCCCTGGGAACAAGTGTATCTAATTATTGATTTCAAACGTTTTCAAGGATACCAACATTATTTTGATGCAAAATGGTTAAAAAACTCTCTAAGATTCAGAGGCCTCCTAATCACTCACATTGTAGAATTCTTGAAGTATATAAGTGAGATAGAATTGGAAGGGGAGTATATTTTGGTAAAATTGTTCATACTTTCTCTGCCATCTTTTTTGCAAGATTGGTTTAAGGGTTTCTATGACGATAGGGGTATATCATCTTTCTTAGACTTGATCAGTGGGTTTATTGAGTTTTTCAAACCACAATGCCAGACATATGAAGATGCCCTTTAAAATCTCACAGTAGCCCTAGAGGAAGAAGAATTCACCACTCAATGACATACTCAATACCAAGAACCCTTTGATATAAAAGGAAAGATTTATGAAGAAAATTGTCAACCCCTTGAAGAGGAATAAGATTTTTCCCATGATTCGATAGAATGCAGTAAAGATTTAACTAAAGAAATGAGTTATGAGGATGAAGCATTAGTATTCTCTCCTCCGCCCAATGAAGCTCTCGAAGATCCTATCTCTCCTGCACAAGATGAAAAGAATGAGGTGAGTCATTTTCCTTTCTAGTGTTTTTATAACACTTTATTTTATGATTCAGAAGGTGAAGAAGTAAAGGAACCCTTGGAAGAGCTAGGTCCTTCATTTTCTGATGAAGACATGATTAAAGAGATGAGTTTTGGGGATGATGTATTGGACCCTCTTCCATTTGATGAAGTCATCCAAACAATTGACGCTCCTACACAACAAGAAGTGAATACGGTAAGTTATTTCCATTTCCAAGATTTTGATGATGTTTTATTTTATGATTTGGAAAGTGAAGAAGTACTAGAGGATCCCTTGGATGCATTAAATAATTCATGTTATGATAAAGATAGTGACATGGTTGATAATATTGATGAGCTTATACATGTTGGAAGACGTAAGTGGGATGTGATTAGTTCTAATGAGGATCCCATTTATGATATGGAAGGATATCTTCAAATGTTTCCTTTACAACAATCATATGATGGCCATAGTAATTTTGATGTTTGGCAACAAGATGATGATATAATTACAGAATTTTTCCAAACACCCAAGGATGACCCAGTGCAATGTTCTCCTGATGATTTCCGGTCATACCTTGAGTAATTTGATGAGTATTCCTTTGAGCATTTGGATTTATTCTATGAAGAAGATTATCAACCGTCGTTGTGCTCAAATTTTGATAAGGGTGAGGACGTTTCTTTCCTAAAGAAGGATACTTGTGACAAGGTTGTCCAACCCCCTTCGACTACTTTACCTCGTTATGTCACTAAGGGTGTAGTTGGGAAACATGTCTCTTGTCTTGAGTTTTCTCCAGAGCAAAGCATTCTTTTCGAATCCAAGGGTAGGTTGAATACCTTAAGAAGAAGTTTATTGTCTCAGTCTTTCAACCTTCCCTTAAGAAATTTTCAGTCATCCTCTAGGTTCTTACTAGTCCTTTCCCAAACCTCAAGGTATGATGATGTCCAAGGTAGCCAACCTGCAGACTCTTTGAGTCAGTCTTTTGAGCCTTTGATTTTTCATGATCCCTTTCTAAGATGGATTGAACACTTTCCTAGAAGTGTGACTTGGCATAATTGTGTCCCTCCCTCCCGCCTCCATGAGATATGCTTTAAGATTTCCGATGATGTGATACATGTTCTAACTCATGTGCTTGACTTGTCATTGTTTTGGTTTATGATGAAACACAGAGGCAAGTATTATGAGATATTTCTAGGATGGTTTCATTGGTTATTTGACTACACCTAGCATTCAACCAACAGGTAAGTAGAGGTAGGTAGGCATTTGCATCCATTGTATATATCATCTGCATATCATGCTAGTATAGGTGTAGTTTCATTTTCATATTGTATTTCTTCATTATGTATATATGCATGCTTATTTTTATTTTATTATATCATATATGACCAAGGGGTGATATCACCACCCTGAAGATTACTGATGCATTTTGTTGAGATCTAGCAGATATAGGTCATACCATAGATGTAGAGGTTCTCATGCGCTCCACGGTGAGCACATGTCCACGAGTTGGAGCCAAATGTTATCCCATGTCCTAGGGATAACTAAGGAGATCATGTCTCGAGGCCCACAGGTCCTAGACATGGAGTGTCGAGAGTCGGATGACTTGAGCATGGCCCCAGAGGGCCCATCTTTTCTTCAAGTGCAACCCATCTATTAGCAACAGCAGCATCCATCCCACCAACATGGTCCCGAAGTAGCAGTAATTCTTGCTTCATGAGGTAATGAGTATGGGTATCATGGTATGTGTCACTATGATTATTGAAGCACTTAAGTATGTTGCCGTGAATTCTCCTTCATTTCATAACGTTTGCTTGGAAGTTATGTTCTTTAACTTGTTCATACCTGGGAGGGTGACATGATGCCCTAGTAAATTGATCTCGATTTAGGATGAGTTGCCACTGGGTGGGTCTATGAAAGGTCATCATCCATTACCTCCATACTTACCACTTTCCATCATTATTCCTCTCATCTTCCCCCCATCTTGGTTCGAGCATTGGCTTTGCCACACTAGGAAGGGTTGTACCTTTCCTTGTAAGAAGAAAGACTAAAGGCCCAGAGGGTAAAAGTAGTTGGCAAGAGTTAAAAGCCGAAATGAAACCTTTGAGATGCTTCGCCCAGGGATTCTCGAGAAAGCAATAAAAAGCTTCTCAGTAAGAAAAGGGAACCCATAAGATAAATCAAAACTCGAGGTACTAGTTGGTGGATGGGGGGTCTCATCATGAGACGACCTATTAGGACCATGGGCATGTAGTGGTATGACACTACGATCTATTTGGTCACCAAACCAAGGTAGTGGCTCTTGGTGGCATAGCCAAAACAAAGGGGGTCTCATCACGAGCCAGCCTTCTCATCTCCATGACATACTTGTGGGTAACGTTGTCACCTCTGGTCACCAAGCCAGGACAGTGTCAACCAACTCTTCCCTTGAAGCATGAAAGAAAAAGACCAAAATCAATAAAACTAAGAATAAAAGGCATTGAATGGGCTAGGAAACAATGGCATCCATGATAAGGTGCAGCTCGCCCTCTACAAAGGCACCCACAGGTAAAACCTACATTTCCTTGTTATCACTGCACTATGTTCCCAAACACTTCCCCCCACGCCACTTCACACACACTTACATTACCCAGATTGGTTCTCACCTGGGAAACACCCCAAACTTAAGGAGGATTAGCCCAATAGGACACCATGAGACCTTCTCCAAACCTGTCTTGTTAAACTCCATAACATCTTTGAGCATTTGTCTAGGTTAAGGGGGGTTTGATGCACACGTTTGAGTAATTTGATTATTAGATGTGATTGACATTGTTATGATCCCTATGACCTATGAACCCCTGGAGGGCATACTTTTTGTTGTTGCAGGACCTTGCCCGATGGATAGGTACATATGGAGGAATGATTAGCTCGAACCTCCATGAGGTTGAAAGTCCACAGATGGACGTTGTGACCCCAACCCGGAGCTGAGAGACACCAGAGGCTTGCACCAGGAAGAAAGGGGGATGTTTCCCCCGAGACACTCTGGCAGACCTAGACCTGGGGGGATCTTGCCTTTCCACATGAACGTTGACCCTTGAGATCCCATGACATCATCATTTTAATCCTAGACGTCATCCAGTCAGGGTTTACATTTATGAGGGAAATTGTGTGCTAGTTGGCACGTGTGGCAACATTCAGGGCCTTTGGAGGCCAAACGTTCTACATTTGAGACCTAATGTTCCACTCTAGGGGCCTAACGTCACCCTATAAGGACATGATGTCACCCTTGGAAATGATATTAGGGTTTATTTAATTTCATTTATGTAAAAATTAGATTTTTTATGTAACTTGGCCAGGTTGGCCTTTTTATGACCAAAATTTAATTAAAGGTCATTAAAACTGTATAAATAGAGAGAAAAGACTCATTTTTTCATCATGAAATCATCACACAAGTGTGTGGTCTAAAATTCGACCCTCTTCTAGGGTTATTGGCTGAAATTTTCGACGCACTTCTCTTGGAGGCTAAAATTTGCAACTTTGATCATTTTTGGTTAAGTTACTTGGCATTCTAGGATTTTATGGCTTGATTATTCTTGGTGAAGTAAGTAAATCTGCAATTCTTCATTTTATTTGAATGGTTTATGGTAAATTTGTTTATTCATGTTAAAAATTATGAAATTGCTTGCTTGACAAACACTAGGAGTAAAGGACTTAATTTGCTACTTCTTTAGTCTTCATTTGCTAGACCTTAACAAAAGGATTTTGACCTAAGTAAACTTCTAGAGCCCTAAATACCAGCACTTTAGAAGTCATTATCTAGTCAATTGTTTCTTCAAGTATTTATTCAATAGTCTAAGGAAGGAAGATCTTGCTAGAGCCTAAAATTGCTTACACTCTAGCAAGTGTGTTCTTAGGGTTTGGATGTTGAGGCCTTGAAAAGCCAACACCTCTTCCATCCATCTCTTATCCTTAGACAAGTATAATCATTGTGTAATTTCTTCCAAGAAGAAAACTGTCATCTATAGTGGACTCCATTACCCTATAAAGGCACTAGTCCACTCACTATAGTGATTGATTGATCAAGCAACTCTCAAACTATCTTCCTTGAAACATTTACTAACTTTTACTAAACTTAAAGTAGACTAATTCATTGACTAACTTATTGTTGTTGCAAAATATCGCTACAACCATCTAACAACATCAAATTTATCTTGAAAAGTGACATTAAAAGTTGATTAGACATTGTCAATTTTGCTTCTAACAAGTTGTTATCATTCTGTCAACTTAGAGCTATATTTTTTTGTCATTTTCAAGCATTCTTAAGGCATACTTATTGTGGATGTTACAAAATATTCATTGATGTTGTAAATAATTACATTGTCGCAGTTTTATATTAGCTTACTTATTTTTCAGAGGTTCATGATCTTATGAAACACTAACATCATATGGTACTTAGAGATTGTACTATTTTCTATTTGTTATCTTGTTCTAGGCAAGTACACCTTATTTACCCTTTTGCTTCATCTCTATAAGACACAAAGAACCTATGACTTGAGTGACCTGTGAGAGGGGTAAGACTTTCTTATATATTTTAGCTTAGCCTTCTCAAACCCTCAGGTCACTGGGGATGTCTCCCTTGGGGTACTATGACATACTCCTAAATAGAAAGGGGTTTCCTATTAAGGTGATAGTGATAGGTCACTCCTTGTTACAATAATCTTCCATTCACTTGCCTTGGGCTTTGGGAAAGAACATATTGTGCGATAATAGATATCATACTTTGCATTACATTGGTTATTGGTATATGATGATGATTTATGGTACATTGACATGACACATTGATACTCTTGCAAACAATCTTTCACTTCCAAGCATTGAGCATTGTCTTTTCTTGATCATATATCATTACAAAAGATGTTCAACCTTGAGTCAAACCAAGTCCTTTCCCTCTCCTGTACAATTACAATGATAGGAATTAGTATTGACCACATATAAAAACCCTCCTTAGGTTAGGAACCCTAGCCTTAAAGTGTAGAGACAAGGTCGTTGAAGTGACAATAAACAACTTGCTTATCTATTGCCCCAGTCTCTCCTTCACAGGGCGAGACATTCCCTTAAACGAGAGTTTGAGCAATAATACTTTGTATCATCCCTTTGATAGGACATCATGCCCAATGTTAAAGTGTTACACTTGATTGATATAGAGTATAATGTTATGCTCTAGGCTTAATGCACATGAGACCTAGGTGTGCGTGCAAATCTTAATTTGTGTATTTGTATTACTTTTTTGGGGGATTTCAACTCAATAAGTATAATATCTTCAGTAATTGAGACCAAATCAATAACAAGTGATGATTGGTAATGTCAAATAGTCCAACTCTTAATGCAAGACCCAAGTTAAGGTTGTTGAGTGAAATAGCTTAAACTCATAGTTTTCTACTTAAGAAAACTATAATTAGTGGTGTCTCTACAAGCAATAGTCAATTATGTTCATGTAGTGATTAGTCAATGTAAGTAAGAAGGTGGTGAGTCTTATCATTGATGCTCTACCAATATGACTTGATGACCTGAAGACCTCCTCATGCAATGGCATTGCCCAAGACAACAAATCAATAGAGTTTAAAATGCAATACAAAATGCTCAAGAAAGCAAGGCACTTCTCAAAAAAACCTAGGATTGTGGAATTGTGTTCAAAAAGTGGGATGAATGAAACCAACAGGTGACAAAGATCCTAACTATTGGTTGGTAACAAAAGTCTATGTTAGGCTATGTTATCCCCAATTTCTAGGGATAACTAGTAGATCATGTCTCGAGGCCCACATGTCCTAGACATAGAGTACCGAGAGCAGGATTGACTTGAGCATGGCCCCGGAGGGCCCATGTTCTTTCTTCTTCATCAGACTTGTCCTGTCAGCGGCAGTAGCATCCATCACCTTCGTCTTGGACTTGTATCGGAGAAGACTCTTGCTCCATGAGGTAATTGGTCCAGGTATCATGGTATGTGTCATGTTTGATCATTATAACTTTCAAATATATGCATCAGATTCCTTTCATTTCTGACGACTGCTTGGATCTTACACTAACGCACTTGACCGTGGTTGGGGGGATTAACGGGGTGCCCTAGCAAGCTTGTATCCATAGGTTTTGGTTAGCCATGAGGGGGGATTTTGAAGAGCCATCGTCCGCTCCCACCATATTATCATTTTACGTCTTATCTCCCATTCATCTATCCCATTCCCATAGTCCGGACATTAGGATGACCTATTTGTGGGGTTACACTTTATCCTGTAGGAAGAAGTGGCTAAAGGCCCAAGGGGTAAAAGCAGCTGGTAAAAGATAAAATCCAGGGAAAATAAAACCTAGAGATGCCTCGCCTAGGGATCCTCGAGAAGGCAGTAAAAAGCCTCTCGATAAGAAACAGGAGGGACCCAAAGAAAAATAACAAAAACAAGACCTAGCCAAGAGGATGGGGGGTCTCATCACGAGCCAGCCCATTATGTTCATAGGTACCTAGCAGTATGACATTGCCATTATCTGGTTACCACGCCAGGGTAGTGACCTTTGGTTGCATGGCCAAGGGAGAGGGGGTCTCATCACGAGCCAGCATTATCATCTCTGTGAAAGTATTTGTGGGTAACACTATCAGCTCTAGTCAGCACGCCAAGGCAGTGTCCTCTAGTTAGACCTTGAAATAAAAAGAAAGAGAAAGCAATAAAGAAAAGAAAGAATAAAGGCAATAAAGGGCTTGGAAAGAATTGCATCCATTATAGGTACAGCTCGCCTCCTACAAAGGCACCCACGTATAATATCCACCCCTGTCTTTCACTATGTCTGGACATCCTTAGACCACACCACCTCGTATTACATGGCTTGGATGATATCCTTTGGGAACTTTCCTTATCTTATGGATGCTAATCCAATGGGGCACTTTGTCTTTTTCTTCATCTTTGTATAGTAGGTCATTGTAATATCTTTGAGCTATTAGATGATATGCTAGGGGTTTTATGCATGCATTTGATAAAATTAATGATGAAATATGATTGATATTGCTATGATCCCGAGGACAAATGAGCCCATGGAGGGCGAAGTTTTTTTGATGTGCAGGACCATGCCCGACAACCAAGTACCAAGTGGACCGGTACACATGGGGAGATGATTAGTTTGGACCTCCATGGGGCTGAAGAGCCCATCAAATGGTTGTTGGGACCTCATCAGGGGCAGAGACATGACAGTGATTGGTCGATCCTTTGCACGAGAGAAGAAGAAAGACATTTTCATCCAGGACGCCTTGACTGAGCCCAACCCTAGGGGATTGACCCACTGCAGGTGGAACGTGTCCCTCTATTGACCCAAGACATCCTCCAGAGATCCTTGACGTCACCTCCAGCGTGTGGCAGCTTTACAGGGTAGTTTGGCACGTGTGGCAGAGTTTGGAGGCCCAGAGGGGGCCCACGTTTGTCTTCTAGTGCTGAGATTTGCCCTAAAAAGGGCCAACGTCTCCCTCAAAAGGGATAGACGTCCTGCTTACTGCTCATTTAGGGTTTTCTTTAGGCAGTTTAATGTAAAACAGTATGATTTCTAGTTATTAGCCTTGTCAGCTGTTTTAATGACCTAATTTTTAATTAAAGGTCATTGGATGATATAAATTGAGGATGTTTTCCCTCATTTTGACATAACACAATTCACTCACACTTGTGACGTCTGATTTTTTGCGCCCTTCTTGGGTAGATTTGTTGTCTAAGTGAGGCGCATTTGCTATTGGAAGGATATTTTTGGCATTTATGACATTTCTCTCAAGGAAGGTTTACAACTAGGGTTTGTTTATGCTTTTCTTCATGACATGTAAGTAAATTTTCTTGCAAAACTTCTTGAATGAATGGTTGTAGGTGTAATTTTCTTGCATTTTCTTATTATATTGTTGATTTAAAACTCTAGGTAAAAAGCACACAAGTAGGTCATTGTTACATGTCCCCTTGGAGAGAGATATTTTTCAGCCATTGAAGGAGAGGGATTAAGCCTAGCCTTTGCTACACTTATCTTTCTTCTTCCCTTGAGCTAGCGTTGAATTTTATAAGTTGAAAAAAGGAGACGTCCTAGGCCTAGGTTGCCTACACCTAGGGTTTTTACCTTCTAGGGTTTGAAAGCCTTGTCTTTGCAACACTTTCTCCCTTAGACTTATTCTTTAAGCTAGCCATTTTTCCAAGGTGATTTAGAGAAGGAGGAAAGAGCACGAGGCCTTGCTTAAGCAACACCGGAGTGAGCCTCTTTCCCCTAGGGTTTTGATTCTAGGGCCCTGTCTTTGAAGCACCATAAAACCCTACCTTCTAGTCTTTGAATCATCATCCTTTCAAGACCTTGTGCCCTTCTCTTTTGACTCCATATACCCTAAGGCACTGATTTGATCTCCAACGTTGAAGTCTTAGTGTACAACACCATCCTCAAAACTTTAAATTTTGAAACCCTGACTAACAAACTAACTTATTTAGGCTGACGTCACAATTGGATATTTCATCTTGACGCAACAAAACTGTGATATAAGCAATTAAATGATGACTTGAAGCTTTTATTGAGTAAATCATCGATTGGACTTGTTGTTGGCTTAATCATCTCTTTAGATATTGATGAATTGATAGTCTTTCATAAGCTAATTAACAAAACGTTGATTTCATCTTGTATATATTGCATTTCTTATTGAATAATATCAGATAGTTAATGAAGTACTAACCCTTTGAGTTATAGCCTGCAAATATATATATTGTATTGTTGTTGTCTTGTTCCAGGCAGGTGTTTTCAATAGGGCATACACTTCATTTATTGGTTGATTAGCTGGACTATCTGACCTAGGTGGTAACCTGTGAGGAGGGAACTCTAAAACTTGACCTTGTATCTTCTGCCTCTTCAAACCCCAGGTTACCAGGGACGTCTCCCCTAGGTTAACCTCCCTAAACAAAAAGAACCTCTCCATCGAGGTGACATTGGGTGGGGAAGGTTCCTGTTACGCCAGTTTGATCTTTATCCCTTAGCCTATAACCTAAGCTACAAACTATGCGATAACATTTTGGTGTCGTTGTCAGGGAACACTGAGTCAATTCTCCTCAAATGACAAATCTTTTTTGTAAGCCTTGCCTCTAGATGTGTTATCTTACAAGCTTACCTGGCGACTCCACTAGGGTGTTTTCCCTTATCTTTTGATAGTTTCAAGAAAATTATCTGGTGACTCCATTGATGACGAAGCCAACAATGACTTCACAATGGGATCCCAGGAACTATAAGCCTTTAGACATGAGCAAAGTCCCAGGATACCCAAGACAAATGCCCCCGATATCCAAGAGATGGCTCCCTAGATTCACTGGTGGCAATGGGGAAAGAGCTGACTTTCATGTGGATGAATTTTATTCTTACTTTAGACTCCATCCTGTCGATGATGATGTCGAAGATGTAGTTGTTAGCGCTGGAAGTCGCTCCTGGATTGCTTGCAGAAGCAGATCCCAACGCCCATCATTTTTTATGTCACGGTTTGATAAATGGGCGATCAAATGGGTAGAGACTCGAGGAGATATCACTCTAACTCGGGCACTGGATCTGGTACGTAAAGAACAAAGGAGGTCTGGAATCCTAACTTCAACGAGTGGGTTGATTAAAAGATGAGCAGGTGGAAGACTTAGTAAGAAAGGTGAACAAACAGCTCTGGGCAACAGGCTTACAGTGGTTTGTAGGGGAAAAACTCTGAACGCAGGATCCTCCTGGTTCAGGGCTTCA
>SNQJ01S0038281.1:120687-135286 GCA_010110895.2 Picea sitchensis | reverse complement strand
CCCCCCCCCGCCTTTCTACCTTTAAGCGGAGGGGGGGGTCTGGAATCCGGGGTGCACCTTTACAATGGCTACGATTGGAGAGCCCATATCAGCGGCGCACAGGCGATCCAGACTCCCGCTGCCTTTCTCCGTTTAACCCTGTGGGCCCCTTCCCTGTCGTGTCACCTTTTACACCATTTCCCTCCTTGTAACCTTTTCCCCACCTGGCCATGTGGCAGGGTTCTTTCCCTTTAGCCTCTCATCTTTCCATCCATATGGGCCATCCCGCACCTCAACGACCACTCATTATCCGCCGCGTGTCTCGTTCCCCTCCACGTCAGTCCCCTATAAATAAGGTGCCCATTATACCCCATATCCTATCCTGTCCGTCTGCTGTCTTCCTCCGTGTGTCTTCCCCATCCACACCTCATCATCTCTCACCTCACCCTCATAGTCTTAGCGCCACCACTCTCGTTATGTTCCCTATCCTTCATGTTGGCTTTCACGCCTATTCATCAGGCAGTTCAGTTAATCCAGGTGGTAGCGCGAGGGGTCGTCCACGTCCCAAAGGTGTCGAGTTGGCCGGACCATCCTCAATCCCAATGAAGCAGTTATTCAGGTAGCTGGTGGTGGTTAGACATCGCCCCCGCCATAATGGGAAAGTCCGGCAACGAATTAAAGGCACGTCGATTCACCTATGGAACTATCAGGATTTCAATTACGTCTGCCATAAGTTGCACGATCATTCAGAGACTGCAGGTGTTGACTGTCAGAAGCCATGCAGATGCAAAGATTTTAATGCAACGTCTCGATTCTGTTGTTGTTTTTGTTTTGAGTATATGAAGGCGTTTTTGCCATTTTTTGTATCTATCGATGGTTGAGCAGAGCTCCCAGTTGTAAAGTTTTAACAAAGCACTGTTAATCTGGTTATGTATGGACTTTTGAGACTTCTTGCCTTATGAATGCTAGCTTATTTTACATCTTTGTTATACTGTGTTAGGACAGTTCGGAATTGGAGGATCCAGTCGAGTTGTAGTTGTTATAGGATGATGTAGGTTGGATCACTGTAACAGTTACGTCGTTTCTAATCAGTTCTTGTGATTTTCCCAGCGTTGAGCGACTTGGAATTGGCGGATCCAGTCAAGTCCCCTGTCAGTTTATTGAGACCCTGAACCAAGAGGATCTTGCATTCAGATTCTTTCCTCTACAAACCGTTGGAAGCCTGTTTCCTAAAGTTGTTTGTTCACCTTTCTTGTTAAGTCTTCCACCTTCTCATCTTTTAATCAACCCCTGGATGAAGTTAGATCAAGGCCTCCTTTGTCCCATACATGCTAGACCCAGTCCCTGAGTTAGAGTGATATCTCCTCGAGTCTTTATCTCCATTTGATCATCCCTTATAAACAAATCATGACATTAAATTGATGGGTGTCGGGCTCTGCTCCTGCAAGCAATCCAAGAGTGGCTTCCGACGCTAACAGTTAGGTTTTTGGATGTCTAGGGTTTTTAAAATTCCTTTTTATTGTAAAAATTCCTTTAGAGCCTCATTGTAATCATCTTATTTTGAATGAGCGTAGTCGTCGCATCTCTTCTCATAGATAAGACGCCACCATTCCATCAAGCTTATTTTCCACTACATTTTACAGCTTAAGCTTATTTCCTTATTGAATAGAAAACCAGTTTTATTGTATATCTATTATTTTTTGTTAAGCATCTTTTAATAATTTGTATTCATTTCATTCTGATCATAAAATCTAGATCAGTGGTATCATAGAGTTCTTCTCCTTGTTGTCTTAATGCATGTCCCCAATGAGGTCAGGGTACAAAGAATTGGGTCTCGAGCTTGTTTTTCTTGAGGAAAAAATATCTTGCACGCCCAAGAGACCTCTCATGGAAGGAGAAAAGAAAGATGATGGGACGGGAGATCCTTTCAAAATGTTGCTTGAGGAATCCCTCACGCAACCAAGGAATGATATGATGGATTGTTTCGCGCAAATCCTTCAATGACTACCAACAAGGGACACATCTTCCTTGAGCGGAGGCACTGCCCCCTTTAAGGTACAAATCAAATTCGATATTCCTGTATTTGAAGGTTAGATAGACACAGATGTTGTAGACAAGTGGTTGAATCTACTAGAAGGGAATTTTTCTTTCCATAACTTTTCTAATAGAGAAAAGATTACTTTTTCACTCCTCAAAGTCGTTCCCCATGTCAAAGATTGGTGGGAAAATTTCTATGAGCAAAAGGAAATAGAGGAACCCTAATTATTTACAGTCGCAACGACCTGTGAATCCTTCAGGGATGCTCTTAAGGAACAATACTACCATGTTATAAGTTATGATGACTTGTATACCAAATGGACCACATTGTAGCATGAAAGAGACCAAGCAGTGCCAGAGTTCACAAATATCTTCCATACCTTGCGCACAAAGATGGGTATCAAATATTCAGAGAGACATATGGTGATCAAGTATCATGGTGCTTTGCATATATGCATCCAGATCGAAATTGAATTTCTGGACATCTCATCCTTGGGCATGGCCTACCGATATGTCGTCAAAATCGAGCAGAAGCTCAAACAAAAGACATGACAATTTGGGCCTGGGAACCCCTCATAGAAAAATCCAGGAAAGGGAGGCCCCAACCCATATAACAAAGGACAAAGTAAATATGGACAGTATTAGGAAAACCAGTCCAAGCCCGCAAGCAAAGAAGGACACCAGAAAGACAAAGAAATATATTGGAAGTGGTGCGACTTCCATAAGGTCCCTTGGCATAACACTGTTGATTGCCTCTCAAAGAAGTCACTGGTGGCCAAAGTGAAATCCTTTGAATCATATGCAGGTTCTGAATCAGAGTCAAAACCAGGAAAGGGAAGAAGTATCTTTGATTCATAACTCAGTTCCACCGTTGCTACCAACAAGCTCCAGTTTGGTGAACCAGACGAGCTAGAAGAAGGTGAGCGCCTCTTCCATTCATAGATGTGGGTAAAAGGCACCCCACTTCACTTCATCGTTGATAGTGGTATCTAGAAGAAACTCATCTCAGCAGAGGTCATCAAGTGGTTGGCCCTACCGACAATGTTGCACCCACAACCCTACACCATTGGATGGCTCCACTAAGAAACTGATCTTTGCGTCAGCCAACAGTGTCGATTGTTGTACGACATCAATCCATTCAAAGAAAATATATTGTGTGATGTTGCTCCTCTCGAAGTTTGTAATCTTCTTTTGGTCCAACCTTATTTATGGAAATGTCATGATGTATATGAGTCTAGGCTTCGTAGTTTTATTATTATATTGAACCGGAAATTGTACAGGATACCTGAGGTAGTCCCTCCTAGTGTTATTTCCTTGATCTCTTCCAAGAAATGTAGGAAGGTCATCTCTCGGACCGGGAAATTCGTCTTCTTCATGATTCTCTCTAAGAATGAGTGAAATATCACAACCACATCCAAGGCCTCCGTGGACGATCTATCCACACAAAAGAAGCAAGTTGATAAGGGCGTGGAATAATACTCAGATATATTCTCCTCTCCTACCAGGGTACCTCTTCACTTCTAGGTCAAGCATCCCATCGATTTGACCCCAGGCAGACTGCTACCCAATGGGCTAGTCTATCATCTCTCTATTCTAGAAAAAGAGGAGATCAAGAGGCAGATCCAAGAACTTATCCACAAGGGGCACATACGTCCCATCTCATCCCCTACTGGGGTCCCAATTGTGATCGTGAAGAAGAAAGATGGGACCTAACAACTCTGCATTGATTACCGGGATTTGAATAAAATCACAGTCTGAAACCGATACCCGATTCCCTAAATCAACGACCTCCTTGATCAGCTTGTGGGGGCCAAAATCTTCAGTAATATTGATATGAATTCTAGCTACCACCAGGTCCCAATAAAACAAACATATGTATGGAAGACCGCCTTCAAGTCAAAAGAAGGTCTTTTTGAATGCCTGGTCATGCCCTTTGGTTTGACAAATGCTCCAACAAATTTTATGAGGATGATGGATGATATCCTACGACCTTTCACCAATACTTTTGTAGTGGTGTATCTGGATGACATATTCATCTACAACAAGACTTGGGTGGAACACTTGCAGCATATTCAGCAGGTTTTGCACACCCTACGACAACTGAAACTATATGAAAAGTTGGAAAAAGTCTTCTTCGACATGGACAAGGTCCATTAATTAGGCTGCATCATTGATAAACATGGTGTGCATGTGGATCCAGCCAAGATCCGGGTCATCTGTGACTGGCCAGCCCCGTCCACACTCACTAAATCTTGGATCTTCTTGGGCCTCGCCAATTTCTATCGCAGGTTCATGTTGGGATTCTCTCATATCACATGGGCCCTCAGCCAAGTAACCAGGGGTGGCGGTAAGGAAAAAATTGTGTGGGGCTTGTCCCAAAAATAAGACTTAGATGAGTTGAATAAGTGTGTGTGCTCATACTCAGTACTTTCATTACCATACATGCAACATCGCTTTGATATCGAGACAGATCCTTCAAACTATGTTGTGGAAATTGTTCTCACACAGTACGACCACCCCATGGCATATCATAGTGAGACACTATCAGATGTTGTTTGTAAGTACCTTAATTACAACAAAGAAATGTACTCCATTTTGCAATCCTTCCACTAGTGGAAACATTACATTCTTGGGAAAAAGACAATCATCCACACTGATCACAAGACACTACAGTTCATGTAGACCTGGAAAATTGCAGAATGACTGCCATCATAAGTGGTCCACATACTTACAACAGTTCCACCTCAACATCAAGTATAAAACATGAATTACCAAACAAGTTTATAATTTCCTTAGACAACCTACAATCACATCACTCACCATGATGCTAGAATATCGCAACCATGAGACCTCCATATGGTCCCACCTCTATGAGACAGACCCTAACTTCTCCACCACCTACCAAATGTTGGGCACTAACTCAATGGTTGTCAATTTCCATATTCAAGATGGTTTGTTGTGTCGTTTGGGCCATATTTCTGTTCCATCAAGAGAAAGCATGAAGATGATTTGTGAAACTCACTATAGTCGGGTGGAAAGACACTTTCGCGTCGAAAATACAGTGGCAGTGCTACAAAAAACATTTCTACTAGATGAACCTTCGACAAGATGTCGGCAAGTATCTCAGGTCCTACATCACCTATGCTATTTCCAAAGAGACCACTAAGAAACATGGCCTGTACACCCCTCTGTCTACTCATGATAGTGTGTGGGAATCCATCTCAATGGAATACATGTCGTGCCTTCCTTTCACCAAGAGGGGAAATGAATGTGTTTTTTTGGCTGCTGATCTCTTTTCCAAGATGGAGATTCTAGCCACCTGCAAGAATAAAATCATAGCAGAATCGACTGTCAATCTCTTCTTTGCACGAGTATGGGTACATTTTGGGATCCCACAAACCATTATCTCAGACCATGACAGTCAGTTCCTCAACAAATTCTGGTTGAGCCTCTGGTCACTGGTAGATACCAAGCTCATCAAATCCACTGTCTTCCACCCCCAGATAGATGGTCGAACTGAGGTCGTCAATCGGATGATCGTACATATCCTTCTCATGTACAATTAAAAACACCCCCACACATGGGATGTGAGTCTCCCCTATGTCAAGCATAGCTAAAAATGAGCCATGCATAGATCAACTAGCCACAACCCCTTTCAGGTGGGCTTGGGATTCCAACCATTGGGCCCCATGGATGTTGCACTACTCTTGGTGACTACCTCGGTCAACTAGTCCCCTGCTCCACCAGAAGTTGACAAAGCCACCTGGATCATTGAGCAGATCCAACACATCCACTAACAGGTTCAGGATATTCTACATAAGTCTAATTCCAAGTATAAGCAGCACCATGATCAACATTAGGTGCCACATAAGTTTTAGGTGGGAGACAAAGTTTGGTTGCACTTGCAGAAAGAATGCCTTACAAGGCCCCATCGAAAGTTTTGACCACTCTATTATGGGTTGTACACCATCACCAAGGTTGTGGGTGACAATTCTTTTGAGCTCAACATTCCCCCTTTCTTTGGATTGCACCCACTCTTCAACATGGCTCTTCTTTGACCGTATTTCCCACCATTATTGGACACCTTAGAGATAGTAGAGAAGTTGACACCAACATAGGTCAACCCTAAATTCATGAAACAAGCATCCAGTGATCATATTATTGAAACACGGATCAAGAGCACTCGACAACAAAGGATCCATCTTTATCGAGTCATCAAAGCAGGGAAGCTCCTGCACCAAGGCAAGTGGCTCACCCAGAGCCAAATTCAACAGAAATTTCCTCATCTGATGCAGGAAATCAACACAATGGAGACCATTTATTACTAAAGATGGATTACTGATCCAGGGGGATATCAGTGGCCACCCACCTTTTCCAAATCACTCAAAAGAGTTTTCTAGAAATTTTGACAATTTACTATTTTTAGCAGTTTTTAACTTCCGAGGCCATTTTGAGGGCCTAAATGAAGGTTTTCCGGGATATAGATTCTCAATGATATTCAAAGGATCTAATTTAGCCCCCAAAATGAATCTCCTGGACAATACCTTTCCAACAGGCTATCGTGCACCTAAAACGGAGATCTTATGCAAACGTTACGACCCTAGGAAGTTGATGTACTAACTTATCCAACTGGGCCCACATGACTTTTGGCACTTCATCTCCTAAGGTTAGGTTTTTGGATGTATATGGTTTTTGACATTCCTGTTTATTGTAAAAATGCCTTCAGAGCCTCATTGTAATCATATTCTTGCGAATGAGTGCAGTCGTCACATCTCTTCTCAGAGATAAGCCACCACCATTCCAGCATGCTTTTTTTCCATTGCATTGTACAGTTTCAGCTTATTTCCTTATTGAATAGAAAACCAGTTTTACTATGTCTTTGTTATTCTGTGTTAAGGATATTTTAATAATATGTATTCATTTCATTCTTCTCATAAAATCTAGACCACCACGCCCAAGGACGAGATGTCTAGAAATTCCATTTCAGTGTGGGTGTATCTATGCAGAGCACCATGATACTTGAGCACCGGATGTCTCTTTGAATCTCTGATACCCATATTGGTGTGTAGGTTATGGAATATATTTGCGAAATCTAGAACTGCTTGGTCTCTTTCTTTCCGTAGTGTGATCCANCATAACTTTCGAAAGGGTAGTATTGTTCCTTAATAGAATCCCTGAAGGATTCCCAGGTGGTCGCGACTGTAAATAATGAGGGTTCCTCTGTTTCCTTTTTCTCACAGAAAAGTTTCCCACCAATATTTGACATGGGGAATGGCTTTGAGGAGCGAAAAAGTAATTTTTCCTCTATTTGAAAAGTTATGGACATAAAAATACCCTTCTAGTAGATTCAACCACTTGTCTACAACATCTATGTCTATATGACCTTCCAATATAGAAATATCGAAGCTGATTTGTATCTTGAAGGCGAAAATGTCTCCGCGCGATGAATATGCATCGCATTTTGGTCTTTTTCAAAGGGTTTGTGCGAAACTATCCATCATCTCATTCCTTTTTGTGTGAGGGCTTCCTCAAGCAACATTTTGAAAGGATCTCATGTCCCTTCATATTTCTTTTCTCCTGCCATGAGAGGTTATTTGGGCATGTGAGAGATTTTGAAATTTAGAGAAATAAGCTCGAGATGCAATTCTTTGTACCCTGACCTTGTTGGGGACATGCATTAAGATGCCAAGGAGAATATTTATTTGATACCACTTGTTAGCACATAAATTTGTCAAAACCTTAAGGGTTTTTGGTTTCTACCTAAGCTTGTATCCTTTCCTATCCCTCCCCCTTTTGCATACCCGATCATAAGTTTTCCCTCTGGACTTGTAGCTTGTCTTTTGTTTTCCATCATCCTTTTGATTGACCTTTTTTCCTTGTCATCCTGTCTAAGAATTATCGGCCCACAACATTCATTTTCTTTCTTTGGCCGATCATTCCTCTTTTCATATCTGCCTTTGATCTTTTGTTTTCCTGAGCCCTCAGCCAGTCATTCAAGTTAGCCAAAAAGTTGCATTCGTGAGAACCAGGCGCAACACTTGAAGCAGTGTGATGTCAACTCAAATCAAGCAAGTGAGCAAGATCATCTTTTGGTGGCGAAGATCCATCTAGAAAATCAAATCGACGACCATCGGGTAATCGGGATAATACAGTTGCACCAAGTTTAGCGGTCAAGGAGAAAGTCATCAGAACTCGCGAAATGAAAAATTGCGATAAGATCACAATCGTTGATCAAAGGAGAGATCAGGACCGTTGGATCTAATTTTCATGATTTCACGAGTCTGGAAAGAAAGAGGGTAGATTCTTGAGGACTCGCGACAGGTGAAGTCCCGAAATGATCCTAGTCGTCCATTGTAGAGAGACACGTGAGGCAGAGAAATCCGTTACGGGGAACTAAAGGGAGGAATGTTGACGACCCAAGGTCCCGAAATGTCAATGTTCAATAGGGTCGTTCAATGGAAAAGGATACGTTTTTCTCAATACAAACAATCACGCTTTTGCGACTCAGAAATTTCGGCATAATCACAACGCAAGATTGCAAAATATGAAATTATGAAGCGCCTGGGAATTAGGCACACAGTCGCAGCCCAAGTTCATATGGAAAGGAGTTGTGAAAATGATCAAAGCACCAAGTTGGTAACAGAGGAAGATCTATGTGACCTTGAGGTGTCGAAATTGACTCGAAGGATTCGTGAGCTCACCTAGAACATTCATAGGTGTCGGGCCTCACCCTGATCCCGATGAAAGTAGTTAATGAAAATATGGAGGTTATTGAAACCTCATTTCACCACTTAAATGGAAATCATTGAAATCTGGTCATGGAGGGAAGACATTCAGACAAAAGTTCCCCTGCCATGGATTTTTTGGTGAAGCCCATACTCATCTGATCTTGTATCTGACAGAAGAATGCATGTGTAGCCTGACAAAAGAAGATGCAGACGAAAAGCTTTGATTATAGTAGCTAGGTCACACTCCTGGTGGTGGTAGTTCTCTGAGTATAAATATTTAGTTTTGATATTTGTTTATGGTCGATGGTAGAGCTAGGCTCCCATATTGTAAAGTTTTAGTAAAGCCTTTGGTTTCTAGTTATGTATCTGTATTTGAGACTTCTTATTTAATACAAGTAATGTTTCTTCCTCCATCTTAATATGCGTCTGATACTGAAATTTCATGATTGAAGGATTCACATGGATGGTTTTGATTGTGTTGTAATGGATGTTTGATTGCAGTGCTATTATAGCATTTTCAATTTCCTGAAGATCTGAATCCAAGAAGATATTTTTTTCTGAATGCTTCCTCCTTAGGATCTTGGAAGATCGGAGGTCCATAGCAGAACTCTTCACTCTCCTTAATTTCTTCCTCCTACTCACCACTATACCAAACTTACTGCCTGAAGTTAGACCAAGAGCTCACCTGATTGTGCTTTCCGATCTAGTTTTTTGAGTTAGAATGATACCATCCTGAGTGTGCATCCATTAGACCGCCTTTATATTTATTTTTCATGAAAAACAAACTGATGGGTATCACGCTTACCTCCATCGCAATCCAGGAGTGACTTCTAGTGCTAACATTTTTGGCGTCATTGTCGGGGACGAAATTGAATATTTTCCCTAGGATTGAATGACAAAGCTTACTAGTTCTAAAGGTGCATATAATTTCAATACAACAAAGATTTCAACTGTGCACCTGGCGACTCCATTAAAGCGACTCCACTATTTCAGTTGTGGCTTCCAGAGGCAGACACACAAGGTTTAATCCACAAATGCCTCTAGAAACTCCTAAATCCGACCCAAAGGAAATTCTTAGAATAAGAAAGACCCTTCAAGAAGGTACTTCAACCACTGAACCAGGTGTTTCTGATAATTTTCACCATCCTCCTATAGCAACTCCAATAGCTATTTCTCATTTTCCTGTTACACCCTCTATTGGAGTTTCTAGATGTTCAAATTTTAGGAGTTTTCCTGCTGATTTCCCCTCTCCGAGCTTCACTACTCTTCCTCTCATTAAATTTGTTGCGTTTATGGATATGGAAACCTCTGCTCCCTCAAGTCCTTCATTGTTTTCTTTTGTCCCCATAAACACACCTTCAATCTCCTCTGCTCGAACTCCATCCCCACCTAGTTCTCCTCCATTTCACATCCCAATGGCAGGTGATAATCCCCCTAGAAATAGAATGGAAACCATAGTAGCTGCTAGATATGCCCCTCTCATTCTGCCTCAACCTCTTAATTCCCTACCAACAGGTGGATACCTTAAGTAGTTTCCTAAGTTTATGGGAGAGGGAGATATAGCCGCAGAAGAGCACCTTGCAACTTTCTATAGTTATGCTGATAACTACGTCATAGTAGACGAAGATGTATGGATGAAGATTTTTGTCCATAGCCTTGATGGAGAGGCTAGAAAGTGGCTCAGTGCCCTGACCCCTCGATCCATTGATGGGATTGAGGCATTAGATGATATCTTCTTGCGAAAATGGGGGGATAAAAAAGACTTCATGTATTATATCACAGAGTTTGGGTCCTTAAAAATAAAAGAGGGACAGTCTGTCTCTAACTTCTCCAAAATATTCAACAAAATGTACCTCATGCCCAAAACTGTCATGGAATAATTAGGTCTAGAAATCACAAAAGCATACCATGACTTGTATTCCTTTGACTCCAGGAAATTGCAATGTCTTAGGGTCATCAAATATTTGGTTGTGACCTTGTTTCAGCTACCCATGAAAACTGTGGTCATGGATATCGTGGTGGTTGATGTCCCTCCCAAGTTTGGCATGCTATTGTCAAGATCTTGGATAAAAATACTTGGGGGAACATTGCATATGGACCTCACATATGATACAATTCCTGTGTTTGGGGGAGAGCATAGAATACTATACAGAGAAGCTCAGTTGGCCTACATTATCAGGGATGAAGTAGATCCCACAAACCATCCTATGTTTTCACTTGACACTGATTTGGGATCCATCTTATTACATCTCACTGATGACCCTGAGCCCCCTCTTCAAATCAAAAAGTCCATTACTCTTTGTGAAGATTCTCCTCCGATCACCTCTGTGTGGAAAATGTTATTTTATGGAGCCTCTTATAGAGAAGGTGTTGGTGCTAGAGTAGTCCTTGTTTCCCCTGCTCAGGAAACTATATCTCTATACTACAAGTTAGAATTTGAAACTACAAATAATGTGGCAGAATATGAAGCTCTTGTTTTGGGTTTGAGGGATGCAAAGGACATGGGGATTGAAGAGATATCAGTGTTTGGAGATGCTGAGATGATTTTCCAGCAGATCAAAAGTATTTATCAGGATAAGAACCCTCTACTAAGATCATATAGAAATGAATTATTGGACCTCATTGACATTTTTTTCTCAGCTTTCAACATTTCATTTGTTCCCAGAGAAGAGAATGTCATGGCTGACTCTTTGGCTATATCAACAAGCAATTTCAGAATCCCCTGGCCACCTAAGCTAACATATGATGTAGAATTAAAATATAGAGCCTCCATACCTGACAACATCAAGTATTGGAAAGTGTTTGAGGACGATCTTGAAATCAAGAGATTCCTGGAGACTGTTGATGAGTTTTCAGCATTACACATTGATCAAGATTCAGACTCTGAAAATGCTTCCTCATCCTGATGTTTTTCTGAACAAGATTGTTGATCATCACATTATCCAGTTACCCAACAATCACATCCCAAAGGGACTAGTCCCTTTGGAAATATTATTTGACAAAAATAATGTCTCAATAAAAGGTAAAGACCCAAATGAGGATGTTGATGTAGATGAGTGCAACATTGGCACAGAGGGAATCCCAAATTTGTCAAGATGTCAAGTGGTTTGTCAAAGGAGTAGAGGGTCGTGTATGTTGAACTGTTAAGGGAATTTGATGATGTGTTTTCCTGGACCTACGAAGATATCAGAACATATGAAACGAGTTTCATTGAGCATAATATCCCATTTAAAGAAGAAGCCAAACCATTTAGGAAGAAATTAAGACAGATAAATCCTATGTTGCTTCTTGTTATGGAGAAAGAGGTTAAAAAGTTGTTGGATGCCCCGATCATCATGCCTTTGAGGTATTCTGAGTGGGTCGCCAACCTGGTCCTAGTAAGGAAGAAGAATGTAGAAATCAGACTCTGTGTCGATTTCAGGAACCTGAACAGAAGCTCCAAGAAGGACAAATACCCATTGCCAAATATGGAACACATTTTTCAAAGGATAACAAGTGCATACAATATTTCCATGATTGATGGATTTTCTAGCTACAATCAGATCTTTGTTTTGCCTAAAGATAGAGAAAATACATCCTTTACCACTCCTTGGGGCACATTCATGTATGCCAAAATTCCCTTTGGATTAATGAACGCGGGAGCAACCTTTTAGCGAGCCATGGACATCACTTTCATTGGGGAGAAGGATAAATTTGTGGTCATCTATCTGGATGAAATAACAATCTTTTCCAGATCTGATAAAGAACATTGTTGTCATTTGAGGAAAGTCTTTTTGAAATGAAAAAGGTTTGGCCTTTCCCTGAATCCTAAGAAATCATTGTTTTCTATGAAGGAGGGAAAGTTTCTAGGGAACATTGTATCAGCTGAGTGAATCAAGATTGATTAAAGTAGAGTGGAAGCTATTCAAATCTTGTCACTTCCCAGGTCTAGGAAGGAAGTCTAGTCTTTCCTGGGAAAAATCAATTTTTTGAGAAGGTTTGTTTCAAATTTTGTTGAGTTGGTGAAACATATCACAACCATGCTCAAGAAGGGGAATGAGGTAAAATGGACTACTGAGTCCATAGAATCCTTCAATAAAATCAAGAAGGAACTAACTGAAGCACCCATGCTTATTAGTCCTGATTATTCCAAGGATTTTCTTATTTTCACTTTTTCCTCATTCGACACGGAGGTAGTTGTTTTGTTGCAGAGGTATTCTAAGGGGATGGAGCAACCTATTTAATTTTTTAGCAGAGCATTGAGAGACACCGAAGTGAAAAATGACATCATAGAAAAGCAGGCCTGTGCTTTGGTTAAATCTCTCAAAGCCTTCAGATTATATGTGTTGCACTCAAAAATCCTCGCATATGTTCCTTCAATCTATGTGAAGGAATTTCTCATCCAGCCAGACATAGATGGAAGAAGGAGAAGATGGATCGCCAATATCCTTGAATTTGATCTAGATATTAAGCCCACCAAATTGATCAAAGGTCAAGGTTTAGCCAAATTACTAGATGAGGCTAATTGCCAAGATTTGGGGGTAAATTTCATCAAAGCTTGCTTTGAAATTCAACAGCCCGAGTTGTCTGAATTAATATCTCAAGCGCCCCCTGCATTAGTAGGATGTCCTTGGTACAAGGACGTTATATATTTCTTGTAGAAGTTCCACCCTCCTGACTTCATGGGAAAGAACAGAGCCAGAGCTTTAAAGCTCAAAGCAATCATATATTGCCTAATTGACCAGGTCCTGTATTGGAGAGACCCTTTAGGAGTGCTTCTGCGATGTCTATACCCGCAGGAGGCCCAAAGGATTATATTTGATTTCAATGATAGCCTATGTGGGGGACATCATTTCTGGAAAAAAACATCCTACAAAATTATCAGGGTTGGGTGCTATTGGCCAAGTCTATTCACTGATGTCTGAGCAAAGATCAGGGATTGCATCAAATGTCAGAAATTCTCTGGGAAGCAACAACTCAAGTCTCTACCATAAAAGCCTGTGTTGGCCTCAGTGCCCTTCCAACAATGGGGTCTAGACTTCATTGGGGAAATTCACCCTGCATAAAGCGGTCAACAAAGATGGATACTGACTGCCACAGACTATTTTAGCAAGTGGATAGAAGTTATCCCCATAAGGATTGCTTCTCATAAGGTGATCATTGGTTTTCTGGAAGATATTATAGCAAGATTTGGTTGTCCAAGAAGAATTATCACTGAAAAAGTTGCGTCTTTCAAGGTCAAGCCATTGATCTGATTCTGTGAATAGTTAAGTATCAAATTGATTCACTCTACCCCCTACTATCCCCAAGGAAATGGATTAGAAGAGTCCTCTAACAAAAGCCTTATAAATATTATCAAAAGACTGTTAGAGGACAACAAGAAAGAATGGGATTCAAAGCTCAAATTTTCTCTATGGGCTAAAAGAGTGACAACAAAGAGCTCCCTAGGCATCTCTCCTTTCCAACTTGCGTATGGGACTGAAGCGGTTTTTCCTTCTCATATTGCCATACCTGTGGAGAAATTCTTCCAAGACTACCAAGGAGATCCTTATGACATGATCAGGAGAATACATCAGCTCATAGAAGTGCAACAGACTAGAGAGTAGGTGATGGATAGAGCGCATGATCGTCAACAGAAAATCAAGAAGGCCTTTGATAGGAAAAGACGTCAAGAGGATTTCCTACCGGGAGATCTAGTACTCAAATTGGATGCTCCCATACAAGACAAGGGAAAACACGGTAAATTTGAAGCCCTTTGGATTGGTCCTTTCAAGATTTCTGAGGCATTTCCAAACAACACTTATCGGTTGCGGAATTTGGAGGGGGACGAAGTTTTTGGTGGCCCTGTAAATGGTCACTTCCTGAAAATGTTTTTT
>SNQJ01S0038281.1:94380-113516 GCA_010110895.2 Picea sitchensis | reverse complement strand
GATCAAATGAAAGGATGTGCTTTGTCCAAGGGAGACTATCTTTACTTCCAAAAAAAGAATGTATATTTCGCTTCTCCTCTTTTTGGAATATTTGATTTTTTTGTCTTTTTCAATTTTTTAACAAGCTTGAAAAGGAATAAAAGAATTCTATGTTACAAAGGAGGAACAATTGTTGTGAGCAAGAAAACTGGTTTCAAGCACATGGAACATACTAATTCTCATGGCAAGGAGACATGTGCAAGATAAGGACACTCGGGGAAAATTCCTCCATGGGTCAAGGTGTCAGATCGCAGAGGAAAAAAGTATTGTAAGGCTTTCATATAAGGAATGCTTCAAAGGCTCAGTTGAGAGAAACATGGAGCCGACATTAGGACAAATACGCAAAGATGATACCCACAATGCGATTAAGCATGACACAGTAATACCCCTTCTATGTAAATTTTTACGAGCTGAGAGAAGGTAAGATCAATAGTTTTTTCATGTTTAGAGAGTCTGAAAAAAGTGCAAAATAAGACTCCAGGGAGTACCTTTTTCATAGTTAGTCCAATCGTCTCAAAAAAGGGTTAAACTTGCACTGAAAATACATCTTTTCAAAACCATTTTAATGAGTTTGATAAAGACGATCACTCAAAAATATTTTCAATTTTAATGAGTCTAAAAAGATCTTATCTATTGAATCAAAACCTTTCTCTAAGTTTAGTCTCCTTATCCCAAAAGAGTATAAAATTAATTGAGGAGAAATATCTCGGCGAGAAGAATCTCCCGAGTCATACATTTTTCCGCTATAATCTACTAGCTAGAAAAAGGGTTAAAATCATGCCAAGTAGATGTTCTTCTTGACCAATTTAATGAGTGTGAAGGAACAAGGTCACTCGACGATCGTTTCAATTTTAGGGAGTCTGAAAAGAGCTTAACTATGGACTCTGGGGGAGTTCCTTTTTCATAATTAATCTCCAAGGCCCGAAAAAGGTGATAAACCAAAACCAAGGAGAATGTTCCGTTTTTCAAAAATTTATTCCCTCAGGCCCGAAAAAGGGGTTAAACTTACACCTGATAATACTCTTCTAGCGAACCGAAGTTCCTAGAGAATACCTTTACTTTTAAAATTATCCATCCAGACCGAAAAAGGGGTAAACGACTGCTAGACAGATGTGCCTTCAAATTTGAATTTGGCGAGCATGAAGGGCAACAAGATCGCTCTATAATCGTTTCAATTTTAGAGAGTCTGAAAAAGGGCTTAAAGAACACTCTAGGGGGGTACTTTTCTCAATTAATCCAGAAGAGATTGAAAAGAATAAATACAGTCTCATTGGATGTTTCTTTTGAATTTTAAAGCGAGATTGAAAGAAAACAAAGCATGTTCGTTAAGGATTCTCAAGGGTAAGGCCAAGAATGATGATTAGCAAAGAGAATGAGGCTTCAATAGTAATCATGAAGGGACTAATCGAGGACTCCCAAGCCTATAGTCAAACCTGACAGCATGGAAACCAAAATACAACAAAGGACCTACCTAGGGAATCCATGTAGAGGTAGGCTCTACCACCTTATCACAACACTTCTAAAGAACTTGAGAGGGTTCCATGTCGCACTTAGGTGGGGTCGATCCTAAGTCCAAATGAACCAGGAAACAGATAATGAAAAAATGCAAGAAAAACCTAACCTATATGCCATTTTTGAGGTCAATACTTGTCAGAACGGATCGATACTATGAACAAACATCAAAGATAAATCTATCTCCAAGATCCTGCATATAAGGAAAATAACACTCATCCATAAGTTAATAGATCCAATATCGATAGAAACCTCAGAAAATAAGAGGTGCTACTGAATGCAAAACTTGAAAACAACAAACGTAGACTATACAATATGTACAAGGCACCGTACAACCTTATGGCTCATGTGTGGTAGTAGTTCAGGTAGAGCCCGTTGCTAGGCTCTGACCAAGAGTCTCTTCTATAGTCAACCTGGAAAGTCTCCCAAAAGGGAAGAAAACACAAACCATGTTTTAAGTATTCCCACGGTATAGAAACTGTAGTCATGGCTTCAAGTATAGCCTCATCTGAAGGCAATTAAAAGTCTAAGAAATCACGCGAACGAGGAGGGTCGACAGTCCCAAAGGGAGAAGAAAACTGACCATATTACATATGAAGATGGAGGTTCTAGATAGGATTGGCAAAGTCTATCAGTGAATAATCAAAAACACGATTTCTTGAGGGTCTACAAATAGTGAGACCATACTCAAAAGGAAACTCAAGATCACTTGGACCAAGAGGTGGAAGAAAGGGCTCCCATTCCCCCATTCGATAAACCAAAGGATCAATTTTGATACCATGTCTCAAGAAGGGAAACATGATTGCATAGGATCCTACTTAGAATAAATTGAACATTGAGGATAAGATTCCACATAATTAACCCATGGCGGGGTAGAGTCTACAAGAACACTAGGAACATATAAAGGGTCAACCTAAACTAATGTCGAATTATGATTGTGATTATTAGATGCCAACTAGTCGATAATGACAATTCTTCCATTATGAGGTAAATGCATCACTCGAAAGAGTGTAGACACCACAACATTCATATCATATACACAATTGCGCCCAAGAAGCATATTGAAATCTAATGGGCCTTGCACCACTATAACATCGGCAAGGACAATCTTCCAACCTAACGAGATAGGAAACTGAGGAAGAACCCCCAAATATTCACTACGACATCTGTCAAAATCCAACAACTCATGCAAAGAAGTGAAAATCTCGGGAGAACCCAAATCTTTCCATGCCGAGGAGGATAAAATACTTGTGAAGGCTCCTTCATCTACAATACATCTGTAACTGTTTTTTGAATTAACTTCAATTCTTAATTGAAAGGGTGAAGAAGAAGGAAGAAGAGGCTCAACAAGGTCATTCCAATCAAAGGAAACCATCCTAGGGCTTGGAGGGGGTGTGCTCGAAGTGAGTGGAATACCCCCTTTTTCTGAAAGTACTAAACTGGACATGCTAAAGTAGACACATTACTCCCCAAGAGAAGAGTAGGATCAGTCGAAGATTGCATCGGTGTGACCACTTTGGTAGACTTGAAACTCTCCAAGATAAGAGTGGGATCAACTGAGGATTGCATCAGTATGACCACTTCCTCAACTTTTGGTTGAATAGGATGGAAGAAAATATGGTTTGGAGGTAAATTACCCCCCAAAAAAGGAGTTGGATCGAACGAAGATTGCATTAACACAACCACTTTCTTAACCACTGGTTGAATAGAGTGTGAGGAAACCTTAGAAGACTCAGAATCATAAGAGCTTCTAGACATGGACTACAATCTACATGCCTCTGGAATGAGAGGGCACAAATGAGTATGGTGATCTCCCTTGCAAAGATTACAAGGGAATTTAGGCTTATTTCATATCCGTCTAGATTTCTGAATAGAATCAATGCCCCCAACATTACTAGAAATGGATGGTTTCTTTTCCCCAACATGAATAACAAAGGTTGTTAACATATCAATCATATGACCTGCATTGATGAGACTTGTGCCCCCAACATGACTTGCAGTGGTTGGTTGCACATCTCCAACATGGATTGGAGAGGTTGGTATTTGGTCGATAACATGAATCACAGAGGCTATAGACCTATCGCCAGTATGAATAGTAGTGATTGAACTTGTCCCCCCAGTACAAATTGCAAAGGCTGGGTGCTGGTCTTCAACATGAATTGTAGAGGTTGAGGAAATATCTCCAACGTGACTTGAATAAGTTGGTGATTGAACTCTAGTATGACTTGCAGGGACTAGGTTCATGCCCTGAGAATGAATTGCAGAGGTTGGGTGTTGGTATTCAACATGACTTGTAGAGGTTGAGGAACTATCTCCAAGATGACTTGCAGATGTTTTTTATTGAACTCCAGTATGAATTGAAGGGACTAGCTTCATTCCACCATCATGACTTGCATAGGATGGGTGATGGTCTTTAACATGACTTGCATATGTTGACGACCTATATCCAACATGACTAGCAGAGGTTGGTTGTTTTCCCACAACATGACTTGTATATGTTGGGTTCTTTCCCCCATCATGACTTTCAGAGGTTGGGTGATGGTCTTCAACATCATTTTCAAAGGTCGACGACCTATATCCAACATGACTCACAGAGGTTGGTGATTTCTTCTTCCTATTCTTCCTCTTTCTACTTTGTTTAGAATTTCGGTTAAAAATAGCTAAACTTTCACCAGAGAAGGAAGAAGGAGGAGGAGAATACTTTGTTGATGAAGGAACATCAACATGATTCCCATGACATATGCTTCTTAACTGAGAAGCGTCAAGAGAATTTAGGACATTTGGAATCGTACCCAACCAAACCGATAGTCCCACATTCAACCCAGGAATGTACAAAGTGGCCATCAAAGGGACACCAACGTTTCCAAAGAAAGGAAAAGCACAAGAATCCCCTTGGGAAGGGGTTTCCTGGTTGGTATCATTAGAAACATTTTCCATGAATATCTTATGCACTGGTTCTTCCCTCGTGGGATCATTCAAGTCTGTAAAGTTCTCCCACACTAACTCTAGTGAACCAGTGGTATAAAAAAAAATCCTATAAAGAGGCGGCTCCATGTTTCTAAGTGGAAGATTGAAAAGTCATCACGACTGGCGAAGTGGGTGGTATACCACCTTAGGTCAGAGACCCAAAGCAATGAATGACTAACTCACTATGGAAAACTAGGGAGCACAGAGAACACACTAAAAATTTGCTAAAGATAAATCAAGTAGTCGACTAACTAGTGGGAAGGATGGTTACACCAATCGACACTAGAGAAACTAACCGGTGTAAGTGCAACTCAAACACGAAAGCACCCTCTGGGTATACTCTATGAATCATGATCCGACGTTCTCCCTAGGTACCACATTATACCCTTGTAGTCACCTGTGTAAGTCAGTAACATATGGGCAACTAGGTTCCCAACTCACAGTCAGTCACCAGGCATGTATAGTCGACAATCAGGCAGATCATAATGAGCTGGATAAAAAGTCTGGAGCCCTTCAAGGGTGACAAAATCAATTGTTCTGGAATACAACTGAGGATATAGAACATTTTCGAGGTCCATGAATCTCTGTAGGCAAATGTGATCGGTATTGTTCCCGAGACAGACCCTCAATATACAATCCCCGCTACGTTTAGTCCAACTTTAGAGGGGTTATCTCCTCTTCCTTTCCTCACATGAGCTCATGTTTATCTCCTATGTTAGAGGGTTGTCCCAGCTAACTCTTACGATGTTGGACTTAAGATACTCCCTATCTCAGAATCCAATGTTTGTTTTAAATGGACTTGAAAAGTTTCCTCTTCACACCTAATTCAAGTCCTAAAACCCTAAACTAGTGGGTGAACCCTACAAACAAAAGGTCTAATATATTTTGTGTTAGAAAAATAGGATCGAGGAGAAATAAAATAAAACAAATGCGGAAATAAAGCACATAAGATACACAATACAATAGAGACATAGATATACATGGTTCACCCAGTGTGGTCTACATCCACCAGAGAAATTTGTAGGTCCTTCCTTTATTATAATCCAACAAATTAAGGGATACAAACTACAACACACCTACTGTAACTTCTTCTTCTTTCTCTCGTAGTCTCCTCACTCAGAATACAATATTCGCAATAATCCATAGCCACAATACATTTCCCTCATAAAAGAGGGTTTCCTTCTAGGGAAAAAAACCCTAACATAACTTCTACTATCAGATCTGTGACGTTATAATGAACGGTCCAAATTTACTATGAAATTACAATATGCATTTACAAGGCAATTTTTCCTTCGGGGGATTCACCCCCGAACCCCTGTTGAGGGCCCACTTGCCCTCGGACCCCGCAGGGGGTAACCCCCCCTGCACTCCTCCGCGTGGAGGAGTGTACATTTTTCTGGGGTGTAAAGTCTTCATGGGTTATAAACACGACTGAAAACAAAGACCTCTGAATCGAGAAGATAATCAGGCTCCACAACCAACATCTTAAGTTAAGCATTAATTTTAAGGCTTGATTTACTAACAAGATATGAACGTGCAACTGATGTTGTTTGAGACTCTTGCAAAAAATGAAACCTATAAGATCAATGGAAAAGAAGGATTTTATTTCTTATTTTTCTTCTGAAATTCTTTCAATATGAGAAGAAGACACAACACTATGCTATTTTCTTTTTATTTTTCAAATAACAATGTAAACAAAATGCAAAGAAAGAAAGTGACCTAACAAGCTAGGTTTTTTTATTTTTTTTCAATAAAAGAAGAACTAACAAAATATGTTAAAAGGAACTGATGAATACACGATTCATGGCCATGAGGGGGGATTGTTTTTCAAAATGGAACTCATTTTCCCTAAACATTCAAGCTAAAAATAATCCAAAAAAGATAGGAAACATAGAGAGAGAAGAGGATTTCTTTTTTATTTTTTGAACTTCTTTAACAAGAAAAACCAAAGTAAAAATTCTTTTTTGTTTTTCAAATCAAGAAACAGAAAAAAGAGAAAACAAAACCCAAGATTGACAGAGACCCTGAGCCAATTGCATAAATGCATGGATTCAAACAAGAAACCAAAAGGAGGATCTAAAACTTGAAAGTTCACTCTAAACCTCTAGGGAAAAAAAAAGAAAACTAATACACAAGTTAACAACGAATATTCAACCCAAGCTAAGGCCAAAAAATAGGGACTCTCGAAGACTCAACTAGAAAGTCCTAAGAAGCCTAAACTTCTATCAAGAAAGAGATATACCTCTCTTTGTTAAAAAAAGACTTCCAAGATATAGAGACGTGGGTTGTTGCATCAACAACCTATGTATGTATGCGGTTTGTTTACTGTGCAGGGCGCGTATGTATGCAGGCTGAACCAAATCAAAGTGTGTACACCTCTGAGAATTTTAAAAAAGAAAAGACTAGGTAGACTAACAGGGTAGGGAAAGATGGTATGCACCTTGCAGGTGACCAGAAATCCTTAAAATACTCAGTGAACTTGACTGAAACTCAAAAGGAAATCAAGAAAATTAAAAACCCAAAAAACCTCCCTCTAAAACCCTAGAGACACTCCCCAGTGGAGTTGCCAATTCTGCTAGCAGGAAAATACATGTATAACTATGCTAGGTTTTAAAGTATAGACAGAGCAAATGACTCCTTAAAAGTCAACATAATTTATACACTACCCCAAACATTCCAAAATAGATGAACATAAAACAGTGAAAGAGTCAGTCATAAACCATACCTTTTATCCAACGTTTGGTATTGATCTCCTCAAGCTATGTAGCTCCCAAGGCTGCAAGTCTCCTCCCAAAGTTGACCTGCATCCAGAATTAGGAAAACAAGGCTACAAGCATGCTATTTCTAATCATAAATTAAGGTTATATATATATATATATATATATATATATTATTATGTATAAATAAAAGAAAATACATAAAAACCATCATTTGGGACATGGAAAAGAGATTCTTCTATTCATTAATTAAAGATTGAAGCTTACAATCTTTGCAGGACAACTCTTCACGAACCTAGTCCGAGATCCTTTTAATAATGCTCCAAGTACACCTTCAATAAGTCTATTCTCACAATCTATTGATCACCTCAAAGGAAAGGGAATGGATTGTATGGGAGAAAAGGGGATGGAGAGGGAATGTTGAGGCAGTAACTCACAAAAGGTTGCAAATGCTTAGGCAAGGAAGGGAAGGGAATTTGGGTAGAGTTTCACCATTTAATGCTTTATTGTGGAATGAGACCCCAATACCTCCTTTTATATGAAAAAACGAAGGTTATTCAGTTGGGGGATGGGCTATAGAAGGTGAATTGGTTGGGAAACCTCCAATAGCTCGTAAATTCCACTGAATTCCTTACAACCTTTTAATTTTTGCAACTTTTGGAGGTATACATAGGTTTTTTAGTGTGTAGAAAGTGTATGTGTGCAAGTTTTCTATCATGAAACAAACGTATGTACGCTGACAGTAGTGAAATAGGGCACGTACATGCTCTAAAAAATGGTTTTTAAATAGAGTTCCTCAGTAGTGATTTGGAAAATTATGCAAGTAGCAAGGCCAATGCCATGTATGCATGAGTAGGGAATTTTAGGGATATAACAATTGTGTCGTGATTTTTCATTGCTACGGTTAGTGGAGCCCCTATGACTCCCTTAGTTAGTGCTACCCAACCCATGGTATTTTACCATTCCATGGGGAGAAATCCTTCTGTATTTTCGAGTGGTACACTGAAGCATGATACTCAGCCAATAAAGTGGGCCTCTAATCATTTCTCTCATTGTATGCCAGACATGTCTTCGCACTTAACATCCTCTATCTCATGACCTTATGTGAATCCTAGTTTTGGGTCTAGAGGCATGGCGCCTCCTTATTCTCCCTTTTCATTTGGTGGGAGTCATATCCCTCAACCAACTCTTATGGTAGGAGGTTGGAATCTTACTTCCCATAGATCCAATCCTAGCTTCACTTTTCCAGGAGCAAGTTCTCAAATGGGTGGTCATTCTACTTATTACATATCGTCCATCTATCCTTCATCTGCTATTTTGTTTCCTATGAACGCTTTTCCCATGGAGGACCTCCATATGTCCTCTTTTGTTTCATCCTGGGGGAGTCAATTTTATATTATGGGAAACCCCCTTCATGGAGTTCCTTCATCTGGGGGAAAATATATCCTCACTTGAGTAACCCTTGTCATGTCGCTTTCTCTTCGCAAGAGGCTTCCTCAGTGAAAATGCCCTTACACTGCTTTATGAATCAATTTGGAGGAGGATACTTTCCCGCTGGACAGGGCCATGGTGTATACCAAAACCCTTCTTGGCCTGCAATTTCTCAAAACCAGTATTTCCTGGAACCTTGGTCTCAAATTTTTCAACGAACCACCACCGCCAGTCCAGTCACTGCAATTCATACTGGAATTATTTCTCCAGCCTCTGCTAGTCATGTTGGATATTGTTCAACAACCCTTGCAATTCATGTTGAAGACCAACAACCAGTTGTTGCAAGTCATGCTAGGGCCATAAATCTAGTCACTTCTAGTCACACTACACATACATCGCCAACCTCTGCTAGTCATGTTGGGGATCCATCACTAACCTTTGCTAGTCATGTTGGGGGTTAGTCATCAAACTTTACTAGTCATGTTGAAGGTTCGTCACCAACCTCTACTAGTCATGTCGTGCATTCATCACCAACCTCTGCAAGTCATGTTGGATATTTTCTACTAGCCTTTGCAATTCATGCTAGGAGCATGTCACTAGCCACTGCAAGTCATGGCGGGGGCATTCATACAATTGAGAAGCCTATACGTATAAGATGTAAGACCAATTTCCTTTGTAAGATTTGCAAATGATATCACCTTACTCGTTTGTTCCCTACTATTGATGTGGTACAAGAAACATGGTCCTTTCCTGGGGGCCCTTTGGTTTCTGCGTCGTCTTTGGCTTCCCAAAATTCTATTCCTTCTTTGGTTGATACAACGATCGTGTCGATGCAATATTCGGCTGACACCACTCTTCTTTTGGGAGGTGATGCATCTCTTGACCTTGTTGTCTTGCATCCTGTTCAACTAGTGGTCGTGTCAATGCAATCTTCGACCAACACCACTCCTATTTTTGGGGGTGATGCATCTCTTGAACTTGTTGTCTTTCATCCTATTCAACCAACGGTTGAAGAAGTGGTCATGTCGATGCAATATTCGGTATATCCCACTCTTCTCTTGGAGAGTGACAAGTCTAAGGAAGTTACATTGCCGATGCAGTCTTCGGTCAATCACACTCTTATTTTGGGGGGTGATGTGTCTTTCGACCATGTCCTTAGAATTTCTAGTCCCGTAACTTATGAACAAGGGAGCATTCTACTCTCTCCGAGTATGTTCCCTCCAAGTCCCAGGGTAGTTTCCTTTGATTGGAATGATCTTGTAGAGCTTCAAATTCCTTCTTTTACACCCTTCCATATAAGGGGCATTCTTCAATATATTGTAGATAAGGTAACCTATGCAAGTATTTTATCCTCCTCAACTTGGAAATATTTGAGTTTTCCCAATCTTGTGTAATCTATCTATGATTTGTTGACTTTCAACAGAATTCTTGCACGAGATCCTTGGCCTCCCCCATGATATGCTTCTCAGAACAACATCCTTGAGTCTTGTTTAATCTCTTTTCTGACTCTCTTAAAAAGTGAAAATATTCCCGAGTGAACTTGTCTCTTTTACACTCGTAAATTGGATTTGAAAGGATGTCTATTTGGTGTAAGTTTAACCCTTTTTCATACCAAGTAGAGTAATTTCGAAAAAGGATCACTCCAATCACCAGTGGCTAGAAGAGTTCTCCAGGGTATTTTTTTATACTTTTTCATACCTAGGGGACTAAATTTATGAAAAAGGACATTCTTTGGAGTTAAGTTGTAATTGCATCTCATTCTCTTGCTTGCAGTATTGGGACTATTGATTGTTCTTGCTTACGCATTATAAGCCTATCACCTCAACAATTTGCATCATCATCCAAGCATAGCCATGTTTATATCCTTTGCAGCTTGACACCCTATACCCCAAGAGGAAACATTCCCCCAAGTGTCCATATATTGCATGCACCCCCTTGCATTAAGCATAGGTATGTTCCAATATTGGAACTAGTTTCTTATTCACAACACTTGTTTCCTCCTCTGTATCATAGCATTTGTTTGTCAATGAAAAAAAAAATTACGGGCAGGAAAACATTATTATCTCATGTTGGCAACAGTCGTGTCACCTTTGAACTGAGAACAAACTTTTGAGTCCACTTGTCATCAAATTTTTTTGTTTAGCAAGACCTTAGGAAGATAATCCCGTTACTTAGAGTTTACTCCTCCGACTGGTTACTCTTCCAATCCTTATGGAGAGTTTGATTGGTGCCTCCTGCATCACAAAGTTTCATCATTAATTATGTGTTGCCAAAGTCATCCATATGTCTCATGCTCTTGTTGAAAGGATGTCTATCATCTTGTGTAGACCATTTCTCAAAAATCTTGAATTTTCATGTCGACCATACCCTCAGTGTGTCTCAGAGTCACATGAAGTTGTAGTCATACCTTGCACCTTGGTCCTACTTTCCTTATGGGTAGGTATCCTTGAACCCAACAATCAACATCTCCTCATTGGTCACTGACTGGGGGGTTTCCCTTTTGTTCGAAGGTAATAAATCTATTCACAAATTGGGATTCGTGTAGTGTCTTGGATGCCATTAACCTTATTGGTGGTTTCCTCTTCTTTGTCGACAATTTTCCTTATTGGCTTCTATTAAGAGGGTCTTTTTCATGCAATGCTTGCATATAGTGCATGCAAAATATGCATAGGGTCATTGGTTCGTGAACATGTTCTCCATATGAGTTCCTCCAAATCATAAAGATATTGCTTTATACATTGTGTTAACTAATGAGAGATTCCTTAATTCTCTCCTTTCAGTGGGTCTCTTTCCATCGACTTCAACTCATCTATTCTGGAAATGAGGCCTAGATTCCTATGAGTAACTAGAGGCTTGTATTCGTCAGTGGCATGTTCTCTCACCATCGACAATTGGGAATACATCAATGTCTCATGATCGATGGATTCTTCAAGTGTTCAACCTCAACTCCTTTATTCACACTTCTAAGAATGTACTTGGTGCCTTGATACCTACATTCATTATCGGTAGGTTGTCTCACATTTTTTAATGGTATACCTTAATGATCAGTAATCAAACAATTTCTCATCATGTTCGACCTTAACTCCTTTATTCACATGATGTATACTTGTACCTTTGGCGGATCGTGTAGAAGACTTGAAGACATTAGTTGATAGTCACAGCATTCTTGAGTTGTTGCTATCATTCATTGGACCAGTACCTATATGGCTCAAGTGATCATGGGAGATGCAATTTTACTCCATTGTATATAGATATCCTCAGATTGATTGTGAGACTGGCTTTCACTGGGCCTTGTTCGTGACTATGACAACCTATGGCATGTATCTACTTTTGTATTGCCTATTCATGGCCATGAAAAATTGTTTGGTATATTTCCACATGGATTTGCAGTGTAATTCAAATTGGTATCCATGTGTACAAAGACATTTTGGATTGTAATATTCTTATGAGCAACTAGTTCATCCAGTTGGGTCTCCATTAGTCCACTTCTAGGAATTATAATGTATTTCGTCCATTGCAGATACTCCTCTAACCTCACACATTAGGGGTAATCTGTTATAGCAAGATTATCCTCACCCCATGCAACTTTCTCAAAAGGCCTTTTTTCCATTTCCCTTTGCAGACGTGAAGTCCATTTTTGCAGTTCCCAGAGCCAAATTTTTATTTTTCCACATATATGCGCCTTAAGAACTATACAACATGCATATACACAAATTGCACCATTACAGACCACGTACATTGGATTTTGTGCCCAAAATTAAAAAATGGTGTCGGGTTTCCATGTCACGTCAAGAGATCCATGATCCTTGACCTTCCATATACTAGAAACGTTCTGACTTGGCCCTTCAGTTCCATTTGAAGGCTATAAATGGGCCATATCCAAGTTGTGGAAGAGAGGAGAAGAATTCAACTTTCAGAGAAAAGTTACTCTGGAGAAATTATTCACTTCATATTAAGTCTGCATCCCTTTGTCCTTTTAAGTCTGAACACATTGTTCATCCCCCAACCTCTTCCCTATTTTATGGAGAATCTCATTGTCTCTCTTATATGAGCTTTCCTTTGTTGGAGGCCCAACTGGAAGGGACTTAGTTTCTCAGTTCCGAGACGTGACGAAACAGAATTTTGTCATTCATACACTTATGTTGTTCATAGTTTAATAGAAATACTCTTTTCTCGTCCAATTAATGTCTTGAAAATATTTGAATTGTTATTCCATGGGCGTATTTGTTATGAATATTGATGGATTATGTTATTATATGTGCTAACTTTATATATTATCACCATATGCTTGTGTATATTGGTTTTTGAGGACAAGTTGCAGGTGTATAGCTTTGAGTCAAGTGCTCAATGATGGAATTCATTGAACGTCTGGATGAGGTAAGCTCTTTATCTTGTCTTGTTAGAATGTTTGTTTATATAGCATACTTGAGATTAGAGTTGATATCTGCAGTCATTTCCGTGTGTTGTGGTTTACCCCATGCCATATAGTGATTTTCCTCGTAACACATGGATTACAAATGTAAGGAGAAATGAAGGTTTTGATGCAAATAAAATCATATTTCTTGGGTTGAATTGTGTGCCTTGGAAGTGGTTCTTATGGAAGAGGTGAGCAACTAATTGGTGGTTCCATTCTTGGTTTTTCTTCTATGTTCTTGAGGGAGGCAACACTTGTTGGTTTGAGGGGAGTATGAAATGTGTTGTGTACAATTGAATCGTGAAATAAGGTGATTAGAGAAACAAAAATATATCATTATTTATTGATAGCTCATGGGCTATCAAACTCTGATTGAGTAAATTGGTTAGGTGGAGACATTTTATCCCACAATATTACACATTGTCACTAGTTGTGAGTTGATGGTGGAAATTGGTTGCAAAGTTGATTTGGATTATATTAATAACAAAATTAGATACAAAAAAACTATAGTAGAGAACACAAAAATATAGTGAAACCCAAATTATATTAACAAATAAAATAACAAAACACTGTAGACACTAACTGGCCAGAATGGTGGTAGCTTATCTCTGAAGAGAAAGAGATGTTGGCTACACTCTTTTGCAACAAGATGACTAGAAAGAGGAAAAAAAGGTCTTTTTATCATGAATCCTAAAATAAAAATAGGAAAAAACTAAACAAAAAAACCCCTAACCATATAATATGAAACACCAAAAGTATCATGGCTCTCGAGGTGGTTAGTTGATATGTCAAATTCTCGGGGATGCAAATTTTGCATATAATCTTTGTTTGGGGTGCATAATAGATCATTGTAATGAATTTTATGAGGATTAAAACTTTTTTGGGGGACCAAGGAATGCCATGGAACTTCTTGTCCCCCCAAATGTCCCAAAAAATACCGTTTAGGGCCTCAAAATAGTCACGTGATTTTGGGACTTGGAAAACCATAGAAAAACTGCCAATAAGATAGATAAATGTTTAGTCAATGGAAGAGGTGGTTTGGCCACTGATATCCACCTAGATCAATCCTCCCCACTTAGGAATCAATTTTCTCAATTACGTCAAGTTCCCTCATCAGATGGGGAAACTTTTGTTGAATTTGGCTTTTGGTGAGCCACTTTCCTTGGTGAAGAAACTACCCTTCTTTGACAAACCAATAGAGATGTATGTTCTATTGGTGGTTTCCTTTCATGTATGTATCAACAATTTAATCAATTGTATCCTACTCGAGGTAGTTAGGATTGAGTTATGTAGGGTCCACGTGCTCAACTACATCTCAGGTGTCCAATACAGGTGGAAAATATGGGAAAATGAGTTCCACATTAAAGGTTGGATGCAGAAAAAGGAATGGGAGAACAATTGATTCAAAATAATTCTCACCTATATCCTTAGTGATGGTGTAAGTACCATATCAAAGTGGGAAAATATTACAATGGGTTCTTGAAAGATGCTTTTTTCTGCAAATGTAACCAAACATTACCACCAACCTAAAACTTGTATGAAACTCAATGTTGTTCATGTCACTGTTTATACTTGGCATTGGATTTCTACAAGATGTCATGGACTTGTTGGAAGATTTGGGGAATCCATTGAACAAATATGGATACATTATTATCCTTAGTTTGAGTATGGGTAGATTCTTCTTGTCTGGATGTAATGAGCATAACTACATCAATTAGGGCTAATGGTTTGAACCCTAAACACACCTGAAAAGGGTTGTGTCTAGTAGAGCTTTGAAGAGATTGATTGTAAATATGATGAACATAAGGAAGACTCTCATCCTAGGTGTTGGTATTATTCGAGTTGTACATTATTAGGATATGCATAATCATTATATTTTCTACCTTTGTTTCTCCATTGGTTTGGAGGTGGAATGTAGTTGACTTGGTAAGCTTGGTGTCCATCAATGACCAGGGACTGGGCAAAATTTACTCAAGAAATTACTATCACCATTTGAAATAATAGTCATTGGTAGCCCAAAATGAACCCAAACATGCCCGAAGAAGAGCTTAGTAGTGGCCTCAGTTCTGATACTCTTCTTGCAAGGTGTCAAAATTTTCATCTTAGAGAATTGCTCAATGACCATGAAGACACAGTCATTACCATGCTTGGTTGAAGGTAGACCATAAATTTAATCAATGGATGATCCATATGGATGTCGGTGGCCTCCCACGTATTCCAACTAGTTCATTTTGGCAGTTTTCCAGTTTGGCATTTTTTTTCCTAGATTTTGGGTCCCTGACTTGCGGGGCCGTTTTGAGGCCATAAACAACGTTTTAAGGGTTCGCCACAATCCTTTGATAGATAGCAACAAAATGTGTATTCCTTGGATATACCTTTCTAACGGGCTATCATGCACCTAAAACAGAGATCGCATGCAAAAGTTACAACCTCGGGAAGTTGTTGGCACAGGGGTAGGCACAGGGTTCAACACTTCAACAGTGCACCAACAAAACCCTAACTACCGGCCCTTTTGGAAACACCTGCGAAGAATATGAAGTCTCACCCGAGGTAGAGGCAGGGGTGGTTGTAGGACTCAAGTGTCTACAACCTAGCTGGGACATAGATCTAGGATTACAATACTTAACAGAGAACTTAGTAGTTAACATTCATTAATATTTAACTCTTATCCACTTTGTAGGAGAAAACCCTAAATTCTAATTACAAGACAACATAGTATTCAACAAGATCTAACACAACCAAGAACTTAGCCTATAGAAATAGATTAGATCTAGCATTCATTCACATCACTAAGCAATAAGATACTATATCAGATGCATCTAGCATATATTGTTACACTTAAGAATAACTCACATAACAACCATAATGCACAAAGAAACCACAACACAGGATATACGTGGTTCACCCCCAGCGTGTAGCTACGTCCATCAACTATTCTTCTCTTATAAACTTCATTCAATGCATAGATCCACAAGACCCACTACGCATAGGAAAGGATATCTCTGAGCACCTTACCAGATCCTCCTTCCCCAAGTTAGCTCACAACACAAAGCCTTCTTACACAGTCTGCACACCAGCTTCTTACAATCACTTGCACTTAGCTTTGAAAGTATTAACACATAGTATGCACCAGCTGTTTAGGCCCCATTTGAAATGTATATCTATTTATACATTGCAAATGGGGGCTAAACATGGGTAAACCCATGGCCAAACATCACATACCTGTTACATAAACCCTAAACCCCAAAATCCCGCAAAAGGGGGTGAGATTCCACAATATCTGATTCGCCTTGCACTCTGCCTTCGAACAGCCTATCGAAGTCCCAAAAATGGTCAAACATGACAAAGGTTCTCCAAAACTTGGTCAAGGGCCAGCATAAGTTGATGTACTAACTTACCCAAATGGGGCCCACATGACTTTTGGCGCTTCATCTCCTAGGGTTAGGTTTTTGCATGTCTAGGGTTTTTCACATTCCTGTTTATTGTAAAAGGGCCTTCAGAGCCTCATTGTAATTATCTTCTTGCGAATGAGAGCATCTGTCACAACTGTGCTCATAGATAAGCTGCCACCATTCCAACAAGATTGTTTTCCACTACATTTTATAGTTTCAGCTTATTTCCTTATTGAATAGAAAACCAGTTTTACTGTATCTCTGTTATTTTGTGTTAAGCATATTTTAATAATTTGTATTCATTTTGTTCTTCTCATAAAATCTGAATTAGTGGTGCTATCACTAGAACTCACCCCTAAATTCCAGCAAAGGTAAGCTTGATAACCATGATTTTGTTTGTCATGAAAAATAAATATAAAGGCAGTCTAATGGACATAGACTCGAGATGGTATCATTCTAACCTAGAATACTAGATCAGAAATAACAAGTAGGTGAGGTCTTGGTCTAACTTCAGACAATAAGTTTGGTATAGTGGTGAGTAGGGGGGAGAACTTAAGGAGAGTGAAGAGGTTTTTTATGGACCTCCGATCTTCCAGCAACCTAAGGAGGAAAAATTCAGAAAACAAGATCTTCTTAGATTCAGAACTTCAGGAAACTTAAAACGCTATAACAACACTACAATCAAACATCCATTACAACATAGTCACAACCATCCATGTGAATCCTTCAATCATGAACTTTCAGTAACAGATGCATGTTAATATGGAGGAAGAAAGATGACTTGGATTAAACAAGAAGTTTCAAATACAGATACATAAACAGAAACCAAAGGCTTTACTAAAACTTTACAATACGGGAGCCTAGCTCTACCATTGACCATAAAAAATATCAAAACTGAATATTTATACTCAGAGAACTTCCACCACTAGGAGTGTGACATGGCTACTATAATCAAAGCTTTGCATCTACATTTTATTCTATCAAGTTGCACTTGCATTCTTCTGTTAGACGCAAGATCATATGAGTGTGGGATTCACCAAAAAATCCATGGCAGGGGAAATTTCGGCTTACTATCTGCCCTCCATGGCCAACTTTCAATGTTTTCCATTTAAGTGGTGAAATGAGGTTTCAACCACCTCCCTATTTTCATTAACTACTTTCATCGGGATCAGGGAGAGGCCTGACACCCATGAATGTTCTAGGTGAGCTCACAACTCCTTCGAGTCAATTTTGGCACCTCGAGGTTAGGCAAATCTTCCTCTGTGACCAGCTCACGAACTTTGATCCTTTACACAACTCCTTTCCATCTGACCCTGGGCTACGACTGTGTGCCTAATTCCCATCCGCTTCATAATTTTGTGTTTCGCGAGCTTGCGTTGTGATTATGTTAAAATTTCTAAGTCGCGAAAGCGTCATTGTTTGTATCGAGCGACACGTATCCATTTGCATCAGATGACCCTGTTGAACATCGACATTTCAGGACCTTGGGTCATCGACATTCCTCCCTTCAGTTCCCCGAAACGACTTTCTTTGCGCCACGTGTCTCTCTGGAATGGATGACCATGATCATTTCGGGACTTCACCTGTCACGAGTCCTCGAGACTCTACCCTCTTTCTTTCCCGACTCGTGAAATCATGAAAAACTGATCCAACGGTCGAGATCTCTCCTTGGATCAATGGCTGAGATCTTATCACAATTTCACATTTCGCAAGTTCTGATGTGAAAAACCCTAGACATGCAAAAACCTAACCCTAGGAGATGAAGCGCGAATAGTCATGTGGGCCCCATTTGGGTAAGTTATTACATCAACTTATGCTGGCCCTTGACCAAGTTTTGGAGAACCTTTGTCACGTTTGACCATTTTTGGGACTTCGATAGGTTGTTCGAAGGCAGAGTGCAAGGAGAATAAGAGATTGTGGGATCAACATGGGAAAGAACAGAGCTAGAGATTTAAAGCTCAAAGCAATCATATATTACCCAATTGACCAGGTCCTGTATTGGAGAGACCCTTTAGGAGTGCTTATGCGATGTCTAGACCCGCAGGAGGCCCAAAGGATTATAATTGATTTCAATGATAGCCTATGTGGGGGACATCATTTCTGGAAAAACACATCCTACAAAATTATTAGGGTTGGGTACTACTGGCCAAGTCTATTCACTGATGTCTGAGCAAAGATTAGGGATTGCATGAAATGTCAGAAATTCTCTGGGAAGAAACAACTCAGAGAGTTGACATCATAATGCTTCAAGTGTTGCACCTGGTTCTCACAAATGCAACATGTTTGGCTTACTTGAATGACCAGTTGAGGGCTCGGGAAAAAAAAAAGATCAGAGGTAGAGATGAAAAGAGGAATGATCGGCCAAAGACAGAATAGGAATGATGAGGGTCGATACTTCTTAGACAATTTGACAAGGAAAACAGGTCGATCAAATAGATGAAGGAAAACAGAAGACAAGCTACAAGTCCAAAGGGAAAACTTATGATCAGGTCTACAAAAGGGGGAGGGATAGGAAAGGATACAGACTTAGGTAGAAATCATAAACCCTTAAGATTTTGACAAATTTATGTGCTAACATTAGGCTCCATGGGGGATAGAGACCTCCCTGCGAGGCTCTAAGAACTCTTTTCATGGCTTCAGTGCCTTAGTGTTGGGTTGTGGAGT